>JABAYD010002620.1:0-15174 GCA_014822095.1 Diplotaxis tenuifolia
CAGAGCATCAAATTGTCTAAAGCAAACAAATATCGACTTATGTTCTCTCCAACCAAAACTAGTATAATCGAATTGACAAAAAATGAGTTTTCAATCAAAGACAATCACAATCATAAGAAAGAATACAATCGGTTTCAGAAAAAAGGGTTTCGTAACTCTTACAAAAAATAACCCTAAATCGGGTTTACAAAAAATTGAGTTTTCAATAACTTCACAACCTAAAATAAGCCTAAATCGAGTGAAACAAGTATCGTATTCAACCCAGAAAACAACAGACGAACCGAGGGAAATAACCCCACATCGTTTTCAAAACCCTAATTTCATCACTCTTTCCACAAATCGATTGATACACGAAATCGGAACCCAAAATAGAGAGGATAAGAAGATGGAAACTAAATTAAATCGATTAAACTACAAGAGAAACTGCGGATTTACCTTGTTCAACCGAGGGAGATCTATCGCCTCTATCGCTTTCGTCGAGAGCTCCGGTTTTTTTTTCCCCTTTCTGTCGCGAATGAGATTTTTGTTCCCACAAAACCAATTAGATGCGCTTTCAAAACGCGCCACGTGTGCTAAGGATTAACACCAAAAAATCTTAATTTACGACCCAATCCTAACGTAATCTCGGCCAAATAATATTATTTTAATGCACAAACCTTAGAATTAGCGCTAAGAATCCCTCTAGATCCGCCTTTCCAGATGGCCTTAGTGATAACAGAAGTTCGACGCATCTTGCAGGATAGTAAATAGGACAAAGAAGACGCAGTTTGATTTTATGGACGGCCAAAGCTGATGATGATGATGACCTGCTGATATACACACATACACAAAACCCCCGATCGTGTTCACATACAAAAGTTTAGATTTTTCTTCTTCACAAAGTTGTCTTCTTCTTATCGATCGTGAGGTATTCGTTCGGTCTATCACCCCTTCTCAATTTCGGAGTCCACAGACAGGTTAAATCCTGTTATGGTTGTGCTTGATTCGGTACTCTTCCTGAGACTTCGATTCATACTTTCGTGATTGTTTGATTTCCTCTTGATTGGGTTTGGGTGATTTGTTTTTTTTTTTAGTCTTTGATCTCAGTGATGTGAATTACAGTCTTTGAGTCTTTAATTCTTCTTAACTTGGCTTATTTTGTATGGAGTTAAGAAGTTATATAAAGATGATTCACCCTGTGTGTTTATAATTGTAGACAGCTTGGAACCTTTAGAGCCATCTTGCAATGGCAAATAACGCGGCTGGTTGTGCTGAGAGGGCTACGAATGATATGCTGATTGGTCCTGATTGGGCTATCAACATTGAGCTCTGTGATATTATCAACATGGATCCTAGGTAATAACATCCTTTCATCTGTTCTTAAAGTTCCTCAGCATAGCATTTGAGTAACTTATATCTCTTGATTGAGGTTAGGCTCTTAGGATGCTTATAGTTTTTTGACCTTATTTTGTAAATGTAGTCAAGCAAAAGAAGCAGTGAAGGTTCTCAAGAAACGGTTAGCAAGTAAAAATCCCAAAGTTCAGATTCTCGCCCTATACGTAAGTCCTCTCTTTCGTTAGTAATCTGCTTTGGTTTGCTTTCGTTTATTGTACTGATCTCCTCATCCATGAATGCTCCGGGGGATTTTTGGTTTAGGCATTGGAAACTCTGAGTAAGAACTGTGGTGAGAGCGTGTACCAGCTTATCGTGGAACGTGATATCTTGCCTGATATGGTCAAAATAGTGAAGAAAAAGGTTCTTATCCTACCTTTTCTCTCACCCGCTTGCTAATAGTAATATATTTCAGTTCTGTTATCAGTTTCGCTTATCTCTGGACATTTATTACTTATGCAGCCGGATCTGAGTGTAAAGGAGAAGATACTTAGTTTATTGGATACATGGCAAGAAGCTTTTGGTGGTAGATTCCCTCAGTATTACAATGCTTATAATGAACTCAGGGTATGTAACTTTAATCCCTGTGTATACATACAAAACTCTATTATTGTGTATCAAAGTTTTGATAACTGGTTTTGCCTTTTAGTCTGCTGGAGTTGAGTTTCCACCTCCAACGGAGAGCAGTGTCCCATTCTTTACTCCACCTCAGACTCAGCCTATTAGTGCTCATGCCGCTGCGTCAGATGAAGATGCTGCTATTCAGGCTTCTTTGCAAAGTGATGATGCTTCTGCACTCAGGTACTCTTGTAATAGATAAATCCATACGCTATGTCACAAGCATGTTATAGACTTTGAGTATCTTTTTTTTTTTTTCTAGTTTGGAAGAGATTCAAAGCGCTCAGGGATCAGTTGATATTTTGACGGACATGCTTGGGGCTCTTGATCCAAGCCACCCTGAGGTAGTATAATTATTACATGATTAGACTTAGTAGCTCTGTTGTTTGATCTGATTTGAAACACTCAATTATTGTTTCTGTTGTGACAGGGTTTAAAGGAAGAGCTTATAGTTGATTTGGTCGGGCAGTGCCGTACTTATCAGAGACGTGTAATGACTCTGGTCAACACTACATCGTAAGGATTCGTTTTGTTTTCTCCTTCACCTTCCATTTCTTTGCTCAGTTTGATAGAATATGTTAATGATGTGAGAGATATTCCTTCCTTTTTTGCAGAGATGAGGAACTTCTATGTCAAGGATTGGCATTAAACGACAACTTGCAGCGTGTTCTTCAGCAACATGATGACAAGGCAAAGGGAAACTCAGTCCCTGCAACAGCTCCCACTCCAGTACCGCTCTTTAGCATCAACCATGACGAAGATGATGAATCAGATGATGATTTTGCTCAGCTATCTCACAGGTTAATGCTAATGACCATCCTCTGCTCAATTCATTTGAATCCCATGACTTAAGATTCCAAAACTTCATCAAATTCATCTCTACAGGTCGAAAAGAGAGACTGCACGAGGAAGTTTCAACCCTGTTCTTCCTCCACCACCTACAATGAGGCCAGTACATGTTGAATCTGGTTCTATGGACTTCCTCAGTGGTGATGTCTACACACCTCGAGAAACCTCAGAGACTTCCCATTCATCAGATGCTCCTGTTTTCGACGATCCAGCTCCTCCTGTGAGCAAATCCCCTGAGCAACCTTTGTTCACTAAACCAGTTTATGACCAACAAACTGAGCAGTTACCTCGTGCTCCATGGGATTCTGAAGGAACCAGGGCTTTTCCACCACCAATGTCTGTTAGAACCAACCAGAGGCAACAATACTCCCAGCATACCAATGTTCCTAAACACACAAGCAGTGGCTCTGATTCCTCATACGAGGATCTCGTGGGACAGTCTCGGAATCTTTCTCTGAATCCGACCGCCTCTGCTACTGCTACACCACCAAAGAAAGATGACAAACCAGAGGATATCCTTTTCAAAGACTTGGTTGACTTTGCGAAAAACAGGAAGTCTTCGTCTTCTTCCTCCAAACCCAACAATTAGAACATCAAACCGTTTTGAGACATAACTCTAGTTGTTGCTTTAGTACCATTCTTTTTTCTTCATTTGTGTTCTTGTTTCCTTTTGATTGATGGACATGGAGAATGAAAAGCGTGTTTTTATCAAATAAAAAGTTAATATATATAGAGATTGAAATTCTGTAATATATTCCAGGTAAATAGCATTTTAAAGGTCTGTCAATACAAAGATTCATAAGTTTCTCTTTTACATTAATGGAAGTAAACAACAAAAACAAAAAAGAGACAAAGCTCTTGATCAAGTATCTGCTCCTCTAAGCAAGTCTAGTTATAGAGGTCTGATACAGATCAGTCCCATGGGAGTGAGCCAGGAAAAGGAGCTGAACCACAGTACCTGAACAACCCTCTAATCTCAGGGCATCCATTAGGGTAAGGTATAGTCCTGTGGAAAGGATCACGCTTCATTTTCTTACGCCAAAGCGAGCCAACACATCCGTATGGATCTTCTTGAAACTGAGCTCTAACCATAGCCTCCCCTTTCAGAGCTCCTTCTTTGGACTCAAGTGAAGCTGGCGTTCCCACGTACTTGAATCTTGATTCCGGAAACCCCATTGCTGAACGATGTAAATGCGCAAATCTCTCCTCCTTAAAATCATAGCTCACTACCTGATCCGAGCATACATTACTATCACAATACTGATGGAGAGAGAGTGAGACATTTAAAAGTAAAAGTAAAAGGTCTTTACTGTTATGTTGTGTGGGTAAGAGCCAGTGAGCTCTCTGAATCTACAAACACTAAAGAGAAGATTCTCAAAGCTGTCTCTTGCATGCTCTTCCGTCAATGCCCTTGACCTCACATCATCTTTCCCTATCCATCACCAAAAAAAACAAACAGTATTTACCATAAAATGTAATAAAGATCAGAAACTAACCCAAGCAGAGACTCACCAAACCACCCTTTAGACTCAGCAACAGCCCAATAACTCTGAGCTTCACTCCTCGGTCCAGCTTCTTTACGAGTCTCTCCTCCACTAAACAAAAGCAAAGCCTCATCATCTCTCCCTGCAGCTTCAACACCTTCCTCTATATGACTCAAGAACGTCGCGGCCTGACCTGGATGCTTCTGGTAAGACTCCAAAAACCATGACTCCTCTTTATCAAGCTTACCGCAGTTACTGCTCGTGTAAACAGAGTGTCCAGCAACCATCACGAGGTTTTTCAGATTCGCAAACGGATACACATCGTTCTTCTTGTAGGTGACAGCAGACCGAAACTGACTCTCGTATATCGACGATATAAAGATCAAAGCTGTGATCCCAAAGGAGACGAGGAGGATGAGAAGGATGATTGGGTGGAGTTTGAACATGTGGTGAATGCGGTTTCCGACAGATTTGAACATTCTGGGAAATAAAGTCTTGGGCTTTCTTGTTTTTCTGACAGGACCTGATTCTAGATCAAAATCGTTACCTCTTTGGTACGCATAGTATGATGATGCCTTGTTTGGATTGTTACTCGAACCAAATGGATATTTATTCATGACACAACCAAATCCACGGATCGAGAACACCAATGAGGGAGATTAAGCATTTACCCAGATCAGATTCAATGAGTGTGATCATCAAAATATTCTTTCAGTGGGGAAGAATTACCAGAAAGGTGCAGACTTTTGATCCAACCCAGAGGTAATGTTGTGCATCAAATCCGTTGACCGAGAGTTTGGAGCAAAGATCCAGAGACTTTGTAAGGACAATTAACGATCTGAACACGACTTCGGAAACATGTTTTGTCGAATTAAGCGAGGAAGAGAGTAGGAGATCTTGAACACTTTGAAGCCCAAGTCTATATATCTGGGCCCATGTAATGTTTTAATGTAGTATGTCACTTGGGCAATCCCCAATTTTTTGGCGATAACGAAAGCGACTCGAGATTTACGATCTCCGCTGTCTTCAGAGGCAGCCGGGATGAGTTTTACAGAGGATATGGCGGACTCGCCGACTCAGAAAAGGGAGGATACATGGGTATCGATGGCTCAAAGCAAAGAGATAATAAAAAAAATACGATTATGAAATTCAAACTTCAGATGGGAAAAAATCAATCGAAGTTCCGACGGAGGTGATTGAAAAGGCAGATCCGCTTTGGGAAGACTTTGTGATAGCAAGGTTTCTGGAGGATACTCCTCACATCGCGAAAGTTCACATGATACTGAATAAAATCTGGCATTTGGAGATCGATCTCATAAGCTTAAGGTATATGAAATAGATTCAAAAACAATGAGGATTAGAATCACGAAGGAAGCAATCATAAACAAGGTGGTGAGAAGAGGTGTGTGGAACATTGCGGGTGTACCGATGATCGTTTCAAAATGGTTGGCAAAGGAGGATGATGAAAAGTCGAGTTTGATTCCTCTATTGGTCTACTTGAAGAATGTTCCGTTGAGTATGTATGCTTGGAAAGGCCTGAGTTTCATTGCTAGTGCTGCATGGATTCCAGATCGGCTTCATCCTGAAACCAATGCTTGCAAAGATTTTGATCTTGCAAAGGTGTTTGTCTATGCAGATTTATCAAAAGAGCTACCAACTAGCCTCGGCTACATGATCCAAGGAAAGGAAACTTTGGTTGAGTTTGAGTATCCTTGGCTCCCTCCAAAGTGTACTTCCTGTGGTAAATGGGGTCATTGGGTTGTTTTCTGTAAAGATAAGAAGCATGAAATGGAAAAATCACCAGATAAAACTGTTCAAACCCCACAAAAGGAAGTTAATATTCAAAAGGTTGGTTGTGAGATGGTGGACAACAAAGAGGAGGGGGAATTCTCAGGGGGAGCTGAGGAATCTGAGAAAGCTGCTAAGAGTGAGAATAGTTCGGTGATGAAAATTAGAGAAGAAATAAATGGGGAAGAAACAAATAATTGGGAGAGAGTCTCTGAGGAGAAGGCGGAAAGATCTAAATCTCTGAGTCTGAAGTATGGTCAAGTGACGATTACAACTCCTTCAAAATTTGCAATTTTAAACCAAACCGATGACAATGAGGATGAGGAGGATAAAGATATTGTTGCTTCTGAGGTAGAAGAAGATTTGGAGGATGTAAGGAAAAGTAAATTGGAAAATGATATAGAGGGGAAGCTAAGTGAGCCTAGGAGAGGCATGCCACGACAAACACTTCCTCAACTATCTAAAACAAGGCACAAGGTGGTGCAAGACATGGGTTCACGGAAAAACTATTTTAAGGCTAGTTTTCTTCTGGAATATTAGAGGTTTCAACAAATCAACTAAACATGATGCGGTGAGAAGCTGGGTTAATAATCAGTCTTTTAGTTTTGGTTGTCTTATTGAAACGAGAGTGAAGGAGAAGAAGGCTGGTGTAGTATTGTGTCAAGTGTGTTCAATGGTTGGGATTTTCTTTCAAATTATGAGTATAACAAGTTGGGAATGTTGTGGGTTGTTTGGAATTCTACTGTGCGACTGACGTCGGTTTATAAAAGTTCACAGATTATAACTTTGCTCGGTGCTCTATAGGGGCATGAATTCTTCTGCTCTTTTGTATATGCCCTGAACACTGTGGAGGAGAGGAAGAGTTTGAGGAAGGAGTTACTTGATCATCATGAGGCGCCAATGTTTAAAAATATGAAGTGTATCATTATAGGAGATTACAACGAGATTCTTGATGGAGGGGACCATTCGTGTTATGATAATTCTACAAGACATTTAGGAGGTATGAGAGAGTTTCAGGAGGTTACAAGGAAGTTGGTTTGACATATATGGGTTTCCAAGGTCCTTTATATACTTGGTGTAATAAGAGGAAGGAGGGGCTGATTTGTAAGAAGCTAGACAGAGTGCTTATCAATGAAGAGTGACTTCATAGTGTCTTTGAAGCGGGTGGATGCTCAGATCACCTTAGATGCAGAATTCATTTTGAAGAGGGAAAGAGAGGAAGCGGGGGCCGTTTAAGTTCACAAATGTCATTACTAAAATGCCGGAGTTCATGCCGTTGATAGAAGATTATTGGCAGGATCAGGAACCGCTTTTTCTTTCAACCTATGTTTAGACTGACGAAGTACTTGAAGAATTTAAAGCAACCTCTCATATCACTAAGTAAGCTGAAGCTTGGGGACTTATCTAGAAGAACGAGAGAAGCTTATCAAAGTTTGTGTATGTGTCAGCAGAAAACTATGGAGAATCCGGTTATAGAGACCATTCATGAGGAAGTTAAGGCTCATGAAACTTGGCAGAGATTAGCTGAAATAGAAGAGGAAGTGCTCAAGAAGAAGTCCAAGCTTCACTGCCTGGATGTAGGAGATGGAAACAATAGAGCTTTTCATAGTGCAGCAAAGATCATGGAGGTTAGAAATGCAATTCATGAGATACAACGGCCTAATGGAGATATTGTTAAAAATGATGAAGGGATCAAAGAAGAAGCGGAGAGGTTTTTTGCTGACTTCTTGTCTTTTCAATCAGATGAGTTTGAAGGAGTAACTGGTGAGAGACTTCGGGATCTTATGGGTTTCCAATGCAGTGAAATGGATTGCACAAGGCTGATACGAGATGTTACGAAAGAAGAGATTAAAGATGTTCTTTTCAAAATGCCAAGTAGTAAAGCTGCAGGTCCTGACGGGTACACAACTGAATTTTTCAGAGAAACTTGGGCTGTGATTGGTGATGATGTGGTTGTGGTAGTGCAGTCTTTCTTTACTCTGAGTTTTCTTCCTAAGGGTCTGAATTCTACCATTTTAGCACTTACCGAAGAGAACTGAAGCAAAGGAGATGAAGGATTATAGGCCTATATCTTGTTGCAACGTTCTGTATATGATAATTTCAAAACTCCTAGCTAATCGTCTGAAGAGATCTTGCCGAAATGAATTGCTGTGAATCAATCTACTTTTATTAAGGAAAGGTTGGTAATGGAGAATGTGTTATTAGCTACTGAGATTGTTAAGGATTACCACAAAAAAGATATATCACCAAAATGTGCAATGATGATTGATATATCTAAAGCATTTGATTCAGTTCAGTGGTCTTTTCTTCTCAATGCTCTGAAGGCGTTTGCGATTCCTGATAAATTTATCCGTTGGATCTCTATTTGCATCTTAACAGCCTCATTCTCCGTCCAAGTGAACGGGGATAGCTGGATACTTCCAGAGTAAGCGTGGTCTAAGACAGTGTTGTTCATTATCACCATACCTCTTCGTGATATGTATGAATGTGTTATCGAAGTTGATGGATGAGGCTGCAGTTCAAGGAAGAATTGGATTCCATCCAAAATGTAAAAACACAGATCTTACTCATCTATGTTTTGCTGATGACCTTATGGTTTTCACAGATGGAGCTGCTCGATCTATTGAAGATATTTTGCGGGTGTTTGATGCTTTTGGCAAGATGTCGGTCTGAAAATAAGTCTTGAGAAGTCGACTCTCTTTCTCGCTGGGGTTTCAGATCAGAAAAAGAAAACATCATCAATCACTTCCCTTTTGCGATGGGGAAGCTTCCGGTACGTTACTTATGGCTGCCTCTCTTAACCAAGAACATGACTGTCCTAGACTACTTACCGTTAATTGAGAGGATTCGTAAAAAGAATTGGATCATGGATAGGAAGATTCATGTCATATGCTTGGAGACTTCAATTAATTAAATCAGTGATCATTAGTCTTGCAAACTTTTGGATGGCTGCATTTTGACTCCCGGGTGGTTGTATAAAGGAAATTGAAAGTTTGTGTTCAACTTTCTTATGGTCAGGGTCTGCTTTGAATGGTCGGAAGGTTAAGATTGCTTGGAGAGATGTTTTCAAGCTGAAACAAGAAGGTGGATTGGGTCTGAGATCTCTAAAAGAAATTAATATGATGAGTTGTTTGAAGTTAATATGGAGGATCCTCTCTTCTAATTCGGTTTGGGTGAATTGGATAAAAATATATCTTATCCGGAAAGAATCTCTCTGGACGGTTAAGGAAAATACGCAAGTCAGCTCCTGGATGTGGAAGAAGATCCTCAAGTGTAGAGCTCTAGCCAAAAGTTTGTACCGTGTGGAGGTTAGAAATGGAAGCAAGACATCTTTCTGGTTTGAAATGTGGTCTCCTCTGGGTTGTCTTCATGATCTGATGAGAGAAGGTAAAAGTTTTGAGATGGGTATTTTGTTAAATGCAAAGGTTGAAGCGAGTATGAACCATAGAAGAAGGGATCATCGAGTTCAGATATGGAACAAAGTGGAGGATGAGATTGATAGATACAAGGAAAACTTTGTGAATGAAGAGGATGTGTCTTTATGGAAGAGGGAGTCTGGTCAATATAAGAGAGTTTTTTCTACAAGTGAGACCTGGAAGATGGTTAGAGAAAAGTACGTCGCTTGTAGTTGGCATAAGGAGGTCAAGTTCAAGCATAGTACTCCGAAATTCTCCTTCATTACTTGGGTTGCAGTAAAGGGGAGACTCGCTTCAGGTGATCGCATAAGACATTGGAGTGGGTCAGTGGATAGTTTTTGTGTTTTATGCAATGATCCTTTGGAAACAAGGGAGCATTTATTTTTTGAATGCGACTTCTATGCTTAAATTTGGAAACAAATGATGGGAGGTGTGATGCTTGATGATTATACCAATCAATGGGACAGATTGCTAAGGATTATGAGGAAACCATAGGAGAGTGAAGTGCCTTTGTAATCAAATACATGTTTCAGCTTGCCATTCATACAATTTGGAGGGAGAGAAACAGGAGACGACATGGGGAGAGTCCCTCTCCTGTTAATCTCTTGACAAAGATGCTACACATGTCCATGAGAAATAAGCTTACTGTCATTCAGAGAAGGAAGGTTAAGACTTTGGAGGGAGGTATGTGCTACTGGTTTAGTACCAGAGTTTGAGTATGTTGTTCTGAGTTTGTATGCTTGAGCCGGTTGGGTTTTATTGAGTAGAGATGTCGTGAAATCCAGTAGGAGTGAGTGCTGGTTACCTAGTAGGAGTAAGAGTTGGGTAGTCTTGAGAAGAGAAGGGAGGTTGATGATGCAGTAGGAGTGAGTGTTGGATGCCTAGTAGGAGTGGTGCTAGGTAGATTCTTGAAGTGGATGATGAGAAGGAGCTAAAGAATGAGTTTCTTTTGGGTTTTTATAATAATTTTGTATAGAAATTTTAGAAATGTTACACATAGGTTGTAAAAATGATTTTTCTTTTTGAATTCAATTTAACATTCAATTTAAAAAAAAAGTTTTAATATAAAGTGCTTTACTATTCCAATCGATTTTCAAAAAAAAAATTGATATAATTTCATCATCACTTGATTCACTTCTTTGATTTTTTTTCTGTCAACCAAACGATTATATTAAATCTAAAAAGTTCAAGCTATTACATCTGGAGCAAGCTCAACAGCAACAAGATATCGAAGGGATTCTTGACGGTTTGATGAACATCATAGCAACATAACAAGAGATAACAAATTTAAATAGAAATACTTCTTCGACAATCAGAGAACCGTGGAAAATTAACAGATGCATCCCTGAATAGATTACTACCACGAGCATGAAATAGTCGGAATCGACGTTAATTAAACCAACCAGTAAAGCATGGAATGAGGCGGAACGAGCAAGAATAGCTCTAGCTCTGACGAAGGTTTGAATAGCATCCGTCACAGACTACGGTGAGAGGTGCAAAGGCCGTAGTTTCTTGACCCGCGGTGTTCTTGTATATCACACCTTTGATCACTCCCTTTTCTTCTATTAAAGACTTCACAGTTCCTTCTTCCATGTTCACACTAAATTCCCAGTAGTGTATAAATTAAGTCAGTGAGATAAGGTTAAATCAAGGATTCAGTCTCGAAATTAGTCGAAAATATTTGAACTGATAAATGTCCATTCAAAAGCCAAATTACATTCTAACTTACTGTCATATAGGGTTCGAATATACCTTCTTAAAATGAGTTCTCACGGTAGAATCAAAATCATACCAACTGACAATTGTATAACATAAAAATTAACTAAATCACTATAACTGGATTGTCCTACATCTTTTGTAGTTAATTTATCCTATATAAGAACTAAGAAGTATCTTTTTTTTTTGCTTGTAATGTTTAGTTTCAACTCATCCCAATACTTCTTAATTATATCATCAATATAAAAAAGCTCATTATTAGTTACACCATAGCAAATGAACGAACAAAATACATAGTGGAGTATTTTTATTTTGACTATTAATCGATATGTCCAAGTATATACCAAGTCTCAGTTAAAGTGTCATACCAACTAATACTATATTGTGTAGGACTACAATTAGTAAACGAGGACGTGAGAGAGATAAGTACTGAAGAGAAGAAGCTCTTTGGCGCAGTCGTTGGACCATTCGGCCATTTTTAAAACATCGACCAAGTGTCGTTTTCCACAGGAAATGGTAAAACCGCCAAGCCAGCGAGTTTTTGCGCATCTATATCCTCCAGACAATCTGTATTCTGTACATACAAAAAATCACACACTGTCTGAATAGGTTCGATTTGCTTACAAAGAAATCAATCAAAACCAAACCAAAATTTGCTTATAACTTCATTTGTAACATTTTCTACCTCTCAAGTTTAACCTATTTCACGCAAAATAAAGCAAACATATTAAATTATGGAATATCATAATATATATATATATATAGGAACTTGATTATTATTTTGCCAAATCCTAACCAAAGCTTTTTTTGTCGAACTGAACTTTTTTTGTGTCAGTTGTCGATTAAAAACTTTAACCAAAATTTTGTTTTTTGATAAGTTCATTTATCTAAAAGAAACAGAGAGGTACCTTGCAGGCCAAGCTTAGCAAGCATGACGCGTCCTCCTGGCTACATAACCTCACCCGTCATTCTCTCTGGTTCCCTCATGTCCCTCTCAATCACATGCACTCGACGCCCATCCTATGATCGAAAACAAGTAGGACCAAATAAATATTATACTAGAAATTAAATCACCGAAAAAACTATGCACAGTAATATAGAAAATTATAGTTTTCTTGTGTTTCGTAAATAAAAACATAAGTGCGACATAAATGCAATATATGGACGTACATGTATACCTTAGCAAGAGCGTAGGCAAGAGCTGAGCCACCAACACCAGCTCCGACGATGATGATATCAGCATCACCTCCTCTTATCTCCTCTGTGGCCGCCTCCGCCAACTTCAACATCGACTTATTTTTCCTTTGGTTGTTGACGTGGAAAATCATCCACGTTAGCACAAAGGCGAGTAGCATCTTCCATTAGGGCTGGGCAAATTAACCGAACCCGAAAACCCGAACCGAACCCGATCTGATAAAAATGAATCCGAACCGATCCAAACCCGACTTAAATACCGAACGGATCTTGTTTTATGGTATTTCGGGTTATGGGTATTATCCGAACCGAATCCGAAATTAAATGGATATCCGATAAAGCCCGAAACATTAATTTTTTTTAATAAGAACGTGTACAGAATATGATCTTATTTTCTAATATATTTCCAAATTACTTTAAGATACTACTAACATCTAAAATACTTATCTATTACACGAAGGTTGATGGTTGAAAGTGGCGGTTGAACCTTGAAATTTTTAGACTAAGGTTTTGTTTTTATTGAATAATGTTTCTCATTTCTTAAGAACTTGGTTTTCGTTTTATGCTTTCATTTATTTGGTTTTCTTGCTGTTAATAACTATGTTTACTTTTCATTTGATTTTGAATGATCACGTTTGATGTTTCTTTTTTATTTTTAAATTAATTTTACTTATGTTTTGGTTACAAAATAGTTACACGTCGGATATTTTAAATTTGAAGAACCGATTTTATTTATGTTTTTGTTACAAAATAGGTACAAATCATGTATTTTTAAACCAAAGTACCGATTGGGACCTGAATCCGAAAGTATAATGGGTTATACCGGTTCTTTAAAGATTTACTAACCCCGATCCAAACCCGATAGAACCCGAACCGATCCCGAACCGAACTTTCAAATAATCTGAATGGGGTTGAATTTGATAAACCCGAAAAACCGAGATCCGATTGGACAAAACAGAAACCCGATTGGGACCCCGAATGCCTATGCCTATCGTCCATAACCAAACGCGCGGCAAATTTGCTTCAAATGGTTTTCAAGAGAATTGAAAAGAGTGAAAGGTATTTGAGTTGAAGTAAGTGCAAAGGCCAGTTTAAAAGATGGTCCCCTGGGCTGGGCTATGGTGCGTCACCATCTTTGTATTAATCTTTCATCTCAAGCCAACACGTTTTACTCTTGGTTTGCCACTTGGCAGCCTATTGGTCACTGTCAGGCAGTGTTTTAAGACTCTGAGCCAGTGGCGGAGCTAGGAATTTCTTTCACCGGGGTCAAGATTAATATAATTATAAAACATGTTAAAAAATATGTAAAGAATGAAATTTTAAGGGGCTCAGTTATACATAAATTAACCAAATTTTCACGTTACCTTAAAAATTTGCAATGTAAACAATAAAAATAGAAAAATCATGGGGTCAGTTGACCCCCCTCCTCCTCATGTGGCTCCGCCACTGCGAGCAACGAAGGTTATCCGGGTCTTGTCTGTTCAGACATACCTCCATTCCTCTCCGTGAAACGGTTGTTTTGGCCCTATGCTGAGCTAAGTATTTTAATTATTTCCATATTTGTGTGTATAGTGTGCTATGAGTTTGAATGGTAATGGTGGAACTAGAAGAAACATATATCAGAAGGATTAAACCGAGTAAAAACAGTTAATGGATTGGGAGGAAGGAAAGGGACTGTGGGATGAGGGAGTAGAAGTTGGATGTGAACATATAACAAAAATACCAATATAATATGTTATTTAATTTTTGGCTTTGGTGGTGGTAATGAAACCCCAAAAATGATTTCAGTTTTTCTATTATTGAATGGCTATCTATTCCTCACTCTTTGGATTTACCAAAAATAAAAGTTATCATATTTTTCTTACTATGTGTATGAGAATATTTGTTCTTACTATATTCCCCTTTTCAATAAAAGGAGATAGTTCAACTGGAACCAGTTTATTAGGTCATAGTGGGCTTGAGAGGCACATGACCGTAATCCTTTCACCATCCTTCCAAAGCGAGAGGTAGATGCTGCTCTGTGAAGCCAGCTTCACGCAGTCTCCCCTGCTCTAAGAGTACAAACCACAAGCCTTCCCTCGAGTTCGAACCCTCAACTCCCAACTTGGAATGGGCATGTCGAACCGAACCCAGCCCAAAGAGATTGGTCCAGTGTCCCATGCCTTATGTTGACGAGCTAAGGATTCCACATGAACCCTTGTTGCATGTGATCTAAGGTCGACATGTTCTTTATTATATTTTATATCTATACTATTAAACCTGAAGTATAAAAAGTTAGTGTTTGGAAACATGAATAAGAAATATTTAAAATTATGATGATTGGAAACAAGGATAGCCTACAATTCTAATGGGCTTACTTATAACTAAAGATTACTGCGGTCCAAAATATCATTATTATTTGTTTTTTGGGTTTTATATCATTGATATTAGTTCTGAAAATTATTTTTACACTAGGTATGGATCCGTGCGATGCACGAGTTTGACTGATATTTTAATTTCATGCAAAACATAAAAAAAAGAATTTTATCATAATTATAAGATATTTGCATATATATTGTAAACTTATTTTAAGGAAGAAAAATTTATTTTCCACGTAATTTTGGATTTGTATTTATGTTTCATTATTCATATTATATATACATTTATTTATTAACAATTTTGTGGGGCTAAAGAGAAAAATTTAGATCCAAAAAATCAAAATGAACCCTAGCCCCGGAGAACTATGAATTATAATGAAA
>JABAYD010002625.1:0-20672 GCA_014822095.1 Diplotaxis tenuifolia
TGGTTAAGAAGACTTGGTGTTGTGGAGGAAAAGTTGCCATTGAGCAGGTTGCTTGTATGGGATGTGCTACTACATTGCTGTTGAAGTACACTTTGTTGTTGACCCAATTAGATGGCTTTCTCACTCTGGTGCTTCTTCTCAATGGTTGAATATGTTTTTCTTCTTCGGTCACAGTTTTCTCATAGTCCTCTTGATCTAAATCCTCACTAGGTTGATCAAAATCTGCTTCTCCTATTCCAGCTTGATCAGGTGATGGTTCTGAATCATCTTCCTCTTGTCTTTTGTGCTTTGATTCAGGTTCACTGCCCCCCTCATGATCAGGATGGATAGCCTCATCAACTGGTGCAGTCTGAGCAAGATCTGGACCAGGCACACCTTGAGAAAAACCAGTAACATCAGGGACTGGTGGTGAATACGTGTGTGGTCTAGCACTGAACTGAGGCTGGTTGATTCCTAGAGTATCCAAAATAATCCTTAAGTTATTTGCCCTATCAGATGGTCCATGAGAGAGGTCTTTAAGGTTTTCCCAACTCTTTTCCTCATAGAACCCTTTTGATTCCACAAACTTAACATCTCTTGAGACTAAGACTCTTCTTGAATCTGGGGAGTAGCACTTGTATCCTTTCTGTGTGTGAGAATACCCAATAAACATGGCCTTGACACTTTTTGGCTCTAGCTTGTTTCTTTGTTCACCTGGTGTCAAGACATAGCAAACACACCCAAACACACGCAAATGATCAATTGGAGGTTTAATCTTGTTTAATACCTGAAAGGGAGAGACATCTTGGAGGACTTTAGTAGGGATTCTGTTGATTAGATAGCATGCTGAGACTACAACATCTCCCCAAAACCTTTTAGGGACATTGGTGTGGAACATCATGTTCCTTGCAACCTCCATAAGATGACGATTTTTTCTTTCAGCAACTCTATTTTGTTGTGGTGTATATGGGCAACTTGTTTGGTGTATGATCCTGTTCTTGGCTAAGTGAGTTTTGAAGGCTTGACTTGTGTATTCTCCACCATTGTCAGACCTAAAAATTTTAATCTTGAAATTGAAATGGTTAGATACATAGTTTTGAAAGTTAATAAAGGCCTCTAAAACTCTATCTTTGGTCAAGGTAAGCCATGTGTACCAAGTATACAAGCCTCACAGCTTTCATTTTTAAAAGACAGATTAGGTAACATCAATCCTAGTGCTCTAGGATGAGGGTGGCCTAATCTAGCATGCCATAGTTCATCATTAGCTAAAACAGAAGACGATTTAAAAGCATAAGATAAATCTGATCTAAGCTTAGTGTCTTCAAGAACATAAAGCTCTCCCTTGCTCACACCTTGTCCCAGCACCTTGCTAGTCTTAATATCCTGAAAGCACACATCATTAGGACTGAAAATAACCTTGCAATCTAGATCATTAGTTGCTCTCTTGACAGATACTAAGTTAGATGTGAATTTAGGCATGTAAAATGCTTGAGACTCCTTATCAAACAATTTCAGATTACCTACACCCTCAATGGGTATTTGATCACCATTTGCAATTAGTACATTACCTAAGGAAGGTTTGATATCACTAATTAACTGAGCATCCCTAATCATGTGATGAGAAGCTCCTGAATCAATGATCAAAGGCCTAGGAGTGTATAATGCATTTTGGACAGGATTTAAAAAATTACTACTTATGTTACCAGCATTTGCATTGAGAGCCTTTATGAGGGCTTCAATGTCTGAATTTGTGATGTGAGTATCACCAGAGGATGGCTGAGAAGTAGCCTGAGAGGTTGATCCAAATACATGAGTGGTAGAGACCATGGCTCGCCCATCTTGCCCAATGTGTGTAGCTCCACTGGACTGGTGTGTCTCATGAACTCTTGCTTCATGTGCTCTGGCTGTTGGATTGTTCTTGGGTGGCCTGAGGTGAGGATGAAGTATCCAGCAGTTGGTCTTGGAATGCCCTTGCCTTTTGCAATGCTCACAAGTCACACACTTTTCATTAGGCTTGTAGTATGACTTGTGAGCTGAACCGGTTTCTGCCTTCTCCACCTTGTTAGCCATGGACAGTTCTCCTTTACCACCAAATAGACCTTCTGACCCTAGCTCCTTGTGTAGTTGAGCACACACATCATCCATACTTGGCAGCTCTTGAGCCCTCAAAATGTGTTTTATCACATCATTGAAACTTGAATCAAGTGTAAGAAGAAGCCCAAAGATCTTATCTTCTTCACGTCTTTCTTCAATGACGTTGAGATCATTGGTGCTTGGTCTTAAGACTTCAAGCTCTGCCCACAGCTGGCTGTACCTCCCTAGATGTTTGGTAAAGTCTATGCCTTCTTGTTGCAGGTTGTTTATGGCTTTCTTTACTTCAAAGATTCTAGTCAAGTTTGAAGTGTTACCGTACACCTTGAATAGGGTATCCCATAGTTGTTTTGCAGTCTCACAGTGTGAGTATGTCTCCATGATAGAAGTATCAAGTGAGCTTTGCAAGATAGACAGCACCATAAGATCTTCTTGACCCAATTTGATTTCATCTACCACTACAACCTCCTTGCCATCTTTCTCTTGTGTAATCTGTTTTGGGGCTTCACTTGAAGTGCAATGCTCCCATAAACCTCTTCCACCAAGGGCTGTCCTGGCCAATCTTGACCATATGAGGTAGTTTCCTCCTTTCAACGTGGTAGGGATGACCACGAGTTTGTGTTGTTGATGAGTGCTTGTGATGCTCCATCTTCTTATGTAGCTATTATCCACCAGTTAAAAGAAAGAGTACCACACAAGAATTTGAAATTTTGAGTGTGGATCTTAGTATCAAATAATGAGTTGGATACTTCTTTAGAAAAGTGGTAGACTGAAAAGAAGAGAGAGAGTAAGCCAAGAACAGAGATGAACTTAGGAAAAACAAGAACTATTATCCAATGGACAAAAGAAAATGTGAGTGAATTTTGAGAAAGTAATCAGATGAAATGAAAGAGTAAGTGAAGTAATGAAGATTTGCAGAAGTAATTAGATGCTCAAGAGCTTGTAAGCTCTGATACCATGTAAGAAATATGATGAACAAGCTCAAGAACACAAGAAAAAACAGCGAGAGATCTGAGTAAATTTGAATTTAAGAGAGAGAGTAAAGAATGATATGTTTCCTTAATTAATCGTGAACATCCAAAGCTCCATTTAAAGACATACATTTTGGTACAAGACAAAACTAATAATAATAAACAAAGATGCATCTGCCCAAGTTGATAGTGACTTATCACAACAGCTATAAATCCCACCTGTTGTTCCAAAGGTCTCCAACGTCTATATCTCACTTCTGAAGTCATTTTCTTAAGTCTTTTCTAAGTCTGACATACAAAGGATTTCAAGTCTTGTGAACGGATTCTCAAGTATTGCAGCCAAACTCTTTTCTAAGCTTTCTGATTATGATTTCTTCTGGTCACTTTTATTCCTCTTGTCAATATTGAGAAGTATATATGCGCATGCATATTAATTATAGACACTTTATATTGCGGAAACTAAGGTGATAAATCCACTGAGATGATGACATGTTGGAGAGTGAAAGAAAGCTTTATTATTTGGTTGGTTCCTGCAGACAGGGAAGTTCCACGAAGGAGCCCACGTTGGTTTCGGCCGCCCAAACTTCTATTTATGCATACAATCAAATTTAACAAGTGTTTTTCTTTGTTTTTTTTATTTTAATTGTAACATTGAAAAAACGATAATCTGCCTCGGAAGAGGTTTAGAAAGCTTGAAATCAGGTTTCTTTTTACTAGTAGTATACAAAGATAAGATTAATAACATTATTTTAAAGTGGATTTTGGGACAAGCCACAAATGTTTGATTAACGTATTTGCGACTTTGTGAATGATATGTGTGTGTGTATCAGTTAATTATAATGGATTCATTTCTAAATGTGGTTTAGTTCAAACACAGTTTCATTTGTATACGTAATTTATTACTCGTTTTGTCGCATTAACGTAATCATAGAAAAAGGTCAATATTCCATACAATTTTAGCGGTTCGAAGGCGTTCACTCTTCCTTTTTCACACTTTTGGTCTATAAAGGCATTTTTTGATATAGTTGTATTATTTTGAAGCTTGGTTAGTTTCTTCCTGCCCTAAAGTGAATCTTACAAATGAAAGTGGAGAAATAACTTTCTCTGATTAACCAATTGCACAATATTAGTTTTCTCTTTAGATATTTTCTTCACAAAAATAAAGAATAGGACCATAATTACAGAATATAATTCCAAATTATGCCGACGAAATTGATCATATTTATTCGTCAAACAGATGATCATGTTTTTATGATATGATTTTAATCAAAATCGTCACCACCTCCCAAGGTAGTTGAAACAGTTGTTAGTCAGGACTGGTTATGTAATAAAACTCACGATTGATGTTTTAGATGTCAAACGATATGAAAATTTATAGAGAAATTGCAGTGCATATACAAGCATAATCCTTTAATTTGCCCAGTGGAAAGTTAGCATTTCCCGCTGATGTGGTTTTTTATAATCATCCTTTTACCCTTATTGTTTGAATATTACAACCTAAAACATATATCCCTTCTATCCTATCTCTCCTCTCTCCTCTCTCCTCTCTCCTCTCTTATCTCTTTCTATTATGTCGACGTATATCATCTCTCATTTTATTTTTTTGAGAATTTGTATTCCATACATATGACTTTTACCCTATTTGCATCTCATACTTTATTTCTCTCTATTTTTCTTCCCCCAATTACCACTTTTTTCCCTCAAAGTTAAAATATTCAATACATTTATGTATATTCAGCTAATTTACTTTATTTTTTTCTTCAATTTTTTATGAGAAATTGCAGTGCATATACAGGCATAATCCTATAATTTGCACAGTGGAAAGTTGACATTTCTCGCTGTGTGGTTTTTTATAATCACCCTTTTACCCCTATTGTTTGAATATTACAACCTAAAACATATACCCCTTCTATCCTATCTCTCCTCTCTCCTCTCTTATCTCTTTCTATTATGTCGACGTATATCATCTCTCATTTATTTTTCTGGAGCATCTTCACTGCTCTTGATACTCACAAATCTTCCACCTTCCCAAACAACTCCGGCCAATAAGGCTTCTGGTTCATATTTTTCTTCTTCGTCGCCTTCGATTTCTGTGGAAAGTCACCGCACGGAAGGCCAGTAACAATAGCAAACTCCCGGAGTGAAAATCTTATTGGTTTTCCAGCGAATCGAAACCAAACCTCGTGCTTTTTCTCCACTTCTAGTTGCCGCGACAAAAGATATCTAGCAAATCTCCCAGAAAACGCAGGTTTTCCCCTATTTCTATCAACTTTCCAAATGAGGTTCTCCTTAGACTCTCGATCTCGTCATTATCAAGAGCTTCAAGAATACTGTTTAGTGCACGCGACGACTGGTATGTCAGAACCCTAACTCCCACCGGTTCCTCGCCCTCGGAGAACATCATTCCTGGTAAATCAACGGTCGATTCCTCCGACTTGTCTTCTCCGCTGCCAATATTCCCTGAAACCACCATCTCCAATACTTGCAGCACTGTATCGAAACTAGATGGGAGAACTGGAAAACATATAGAGAGATTATAGAAAGTGAAACTTCTACTTGCTGCGAGAACTCATCAACGTCGAACAGAGCAAATATAAAGTGAAAGAGATGCTAAATTAATACACTGATATGATTGGGTTTTTGCAAATAAAGTTCTCAACTGTTCGAAAGATATTTTTATTCGTAAACTAGTGCTACCGATTTCTCCCGGTTGTTCTACTTTACGTAGGTAATAGGATATTAGGGGTACAATCGGTATTACAGAGAAATCAACAGTACCATCGCCTATTACCTAATATTCGTATCTTCTATGTATATACACTGCAAAAACCCAAACATATATCCCTTCTATCCTATCTCTCCTCTCTCCTCTCTTATCTCTTTCTATTATGTCGACGTATATCATCTCTCATTTTATTTTTTTGAGAATTTGTATTCCATACATATGACTTTTACCCTATTTGCATCTCATACCTTATTTCTCTCTATTTTTCTTCCCCCAATTACCACTTTTTCCCCTCAAAGTTAAGGTATTCAATACATTTGTGTATATTCAGCTAATTTACTTTATTTTTTTCTTCAATTTTTTATGAGAAATTGCAGTGCATATACAGGTATAATCCTATAATTTGCACAGTGGAAAGTTGACATTTCTCGCTGATGTGGTTTTTTATAATCACCCTTTTACCCCTATTGTTTGAATATTACAACCTAAAACATATATCCCTTCTATCATATCTCTCCTCTCTCCTCTCTCCTCTCTTATCTCTTTCTATTATGTCGACGTATATCATCTCTCATTTTATTTTTTTCTTCAATATTTTTTTATTTTTTCTATGTTTGATTTTTTCTCTTCCTCTGTTCAAATTTATCAAGTTCTTGATAATACCTATCTATTTTCTCTTAATCCCTTTGGTTTCTATGTAGTGACGATATATCCTCCTTCCTCACAATCTTTATGTTTTCTCCGTCAGATTCCTAGCCATGAAATTATTATCAATCTTTCATAATCTCTTTGTTTTCTTTGACGGGACCATTTTTCATATCCCGTTTGTCCCATATGAGCTATTCCTTCTGTCGGAATCCTCTATCTTATAAAACTTTGTTTTTTCTAGATTTTTTTTTCTTTGATTCTTGTTAGATTCAAAAGGTTTACCTTAAAGATTTAAATTTCATATTTGCATTAAAAGTTTCGTATTTATGTCGATTATGATTCAATTGATTGTGAGTTTAATATCTATAGCATCTCCTATTTTTTTCTCTATACATTCTTATGACTCTGTTTTTCATGGAAAGTATCGCTTTGAGTTCATTTTATTAGACACAAAGTTGTCCCACATCGGAAGTTGGAAGAAATATTAACTAGTATATAAGATAGATAGGCCACTCCACTAATCACCAATTGGTTTTAAGTTGGAGCCCACGATCCAAACAGTCCAACCCGATCCATCGATCTGTGCCCGTAGTTGGCCCATCGATCCATCGATTCGTTCCCAAAGCTGGCCCATCGATCTTTGCCCAAACATTCCGAGATTGATGCTCAAAAGAGCCATCATCTCGAGGGGGCGTATTAGACACAAAGTTGTCCCACATCGGAAGTTGGAAGAAATATTAACTAGTATATAAGATAGATAGGCCACTCCACTAATCACCAATTGGTTTTAAATTGGAAGCCCATCTAGCTTAACACATTTGTGCATATTTCGTAAGATTCGTCATAATCCTTGAGCAACAAGCTATGCTTTAATTGATGATATTGTTGTGTTTGATGACTAGATCATGTCACTAGTTGATGTTATTGTTTTGTTTCATGAGTACGTGACGATGATGGCTGCTGGATATCATTTTTTGGAACTACCCTGAACAGTTGCCACCTCCACAAAAGCACCACCGCAATTTATGTGTATACGGGAATAAGAGGAGCAGTGTATATGAGTTTCTTCAGACAGTAGATAGGAGATGTGTCAAGACGCGACAGTAGTGCTTAGTCTTGATGATTCTTTACGAGCAAATGCTATTAACATAGCTATGATTTACTGTTAGACTGTTAACATATTTAATAGCCTAAATATCCAATATTAGATTGCTAACAATTTTATAGCTTATAATTATTTATATGTTTCTGTATCTTTGAATAATATTGTGGATTACTAGCCTGTTTTGTGACATTATTAGCATATTAACACATCTAATACTCCCTCCGTTTCTAAATAAGTGTCGTTTTGGAGGAATTTTTTCGTTGCAAAATAAGTGTCGTTTTCGTTTTTCAATGCAAAATTTATTAACTTTATTCTGTAGTCTATTTTTCTATTGGTTGATATATGATTAGGTGTATAGATAATTGTGTTTTTCTATGAAAAATATGTAAAATTAATTGTTTCCTTAATCTGTGTGTGCACAGCTGTTAAGTGACACTTATAATGTTATAATGAAACAGAGAGAGTAACATATAACTATGTTCTCTAAGTTTGCAAATGACAGCTAATAAAATAATTAGTTCTGCTTAGAAATTTTTAGCCGACTAACAATTCTTTAAATTATATTGTTGTAAATTAAGAAGCTAATATTACATTTAGCCGTATATGCGAATTTTTACATCCAATAATAAAGCCATCATAAGCTTAGTGTGGATTCCTCAATTTATTACACGCCTATAGAAGTCTTGTACATATGATTTTATTTTAATAACACCTAATATTATTTCAAAAATTATATCACTAATTAGTATATATTACCTGCTAACTACAATAATATTGAGATAATAATATATAATACCAGCTAACTAAAACAAAAAAAAAGCCAAGTAAAATTTTAATCGGCTATTCCATAAATTATATCATAAAAAAAAATAGAAAGATAGTTCCAAGAACCATGGTTAAAATAAGAGTCAGTACTTCAAATTAACCGTCTCTCGTTTTCGGAACAGACCCGCCGAATGTCATACTTGACAACGGTAATGCGGCAGCGGTGGTGGTGGTAATGTGGGGGAGGTGGTGGTGGATAGTGTTAAGTAGATAGAATATATGTTAAGGATCTCTTTGTAATTATTTTATAGTACCAAAGCCCTACATGTACTCTTGTATAAATACATTCACATACATAATAATAGAACTATTCAGCCAATCATATATGGTATCAGAGCCAGCAAATACCTAAAATCAAAAGCCGCCACTTCCTGTTTTCAAATTTTTCTCTTCTCCAGCATGTCTGAGACAAACTCGCCGGCTACACTCTCTGAAACAATCACCATCTCTGCAACTCCAACTATTCTTAATGTCAACATGACAAATGTAACCAAACTCACTGGATCAAACTTCTTGATGTGGAGTCGCCAAGTGCACGCGTTACTTGATGGCTACGACCTCGCCGGTTACATCGAAGGTTCTATTGTCGTTCCTTCACCCACGATCACGACGGATGACATCGTCACACCCAACCCGGCCTACACTCTCTGGAAACGACAAGATCGTCTGATCTTCAGTGCCTTACTGGGTGCTATAACCACCACGATCCAGCCCATACTGTCCACGGCTTCTACTGCGTCTGAGATCTGGACAACCCTCACCATGACTTACGCTAAACCGAGTCGCGCACACGTCAAACAGATTCGCCAGCAGATTCAAAACTGGAAGAAAGGTACTAAAACGATTAATGACTTCTTTCAAGGTCTTACCACTCGGTTCGATGAGTTAGCTTTACTTGGCAAGGCCATGGACCAAGAAGATCATATTGAAGCTATCCTTGATGGCCTTCCTGAGGAGTACAAGACCATTGCTGATCAGATCGATGGCCGTGAAACTCCTCCCTCTCTCCCAGAGATTCATGAAAAACTGCTGAATCAAGAAGCAAAACTGCAGAGTATCTCTCCTCCGACGAGCACTGCTCCTGTCACAGCAAACTTCACTAACTCCCGTGGCTCCTCTAGCAATCATCGCGGTCAGAACACACGACGTGGAGGCTACCGTGGCAACCAAACCTGGCAGCAGCAGCAACTTCTCTCCTCTGCTCAACCGCAAAACAACAACAACAACGGCTTGCGTGGATACCAAGGCAAGTGCCAAATTTGTAGTGTCTTCGGTCATAGCGCACGGCGCTGTCCACAGCTCCATGGAAGCAACTCCTCTGCCTCTAACCAGCCTTCCAACACGATCACTCCTTCTCCATGGCAGCCTCGCGCCAATGTCGCACAAATCGCTCTCTACAACCCTAATGCTTGGCTTCTTGATAGTGGTGCCACTCACCATCTTACCTCTGACCTGCAAAACTTGGCTCTACACCAGCCGTATGTGGGAGGTGATGAAGTAGCCATTGCAGATGGTTCAGGTCTGAAAATTACCCATATCGGTTCTGCTTCTATACCTACAAGCTTTAAAACACTTGCTCTAAAAGATATTCTTTTTGTTCCTAGTGTTCATAAGAACTTGATATCTGTTTATAGACTTTGCAATGCTAATCAAGTTTCTGTGGAATTCTTTCCCGCCTCTTTTCAGGTGAAGGATCTCACCACGGGGGTCCGGTTGCTTCAAGGTCGCACGAAGGATGATTTGTATGAGTGGCCGGTGTCTATTCCCAAACCCTCAGCCTCTTTAGCTTCTTACCCAGACACCAAAACCACCCTCTCTCAATGGCACCAGAGACTTGGCCACCCTTCTTCTTCTACTTTAAAAGCTGTTGTTTCTCATTTTTATTTACCATGTTTCTCAAATTCCTCTAATATTTCTCCTTGCAATGATTGTTTGCTTAATAAAACTCAAAAACTTCCTTTTCATCAGAGTACTATTATCTCCACTCATCCTCTACAATACATTTTTACTGATGTCTGGCAATCTCATGTTTTATCTACCCAAAATTATCGTTACTATCTTGTCCTAGTTGATCATTTCACTAGGTACACATGGCTTTTCCCTCTTCTCAAAAAGTCTGATGTTCAAAATATTTTCCAAACCTTTAAACCCATTGCCGAGACCAAATTCAACACCAAAATTCGCCATCTATACTCTGATAATGGAGGTGAATTCATTGCTCTCCGCCAGTTTCTTGCCTCTCATGGCATCTCTCACCTCACAACCCCTCCCCACACCCCAGAACATAATGGTCTCTCTGAACGGAAACACCGTCACATAGTTGAAACCGGCTTGTCTCTCCTCTCTTCCGCCAAAATGCCTCTCACTTACTGGCCATTAGCCTTTGCCACAGCCGTCTTCCTCATAAATCGCCTTCCCACTCCTGTCCTCTCCAACATCTCACCTTTTCAAAAGCTTTTCCAAATCCCTCCAAACTATCAAAAGCTTCGCACCTTCGGTTGTCTCTGTTTTCCTTGGCTCAGACCCTATGCTCCCAACAAACTAGAAAACCGATCTGTTCCATGTATCTTTGTTGGTTACTCTCTCACACAAAGTGCATATCAATGTCTTGAGCCTATCTCTGGTCGCATGTACATCTCTCTTCATGTACGATTCAATGAAACCCAATATCCGTTTGCGACTATGACCACTCCTAAACCTTCTACCAACACTGAACAACCCATTATCCCTCCCACTGAACTAGTTACTGTCGTCCCTTATACACCGACACCGCCACTTGTACAGTCACCTGCGTCTACCGCGAACACTGGATCACCGAGTGGAGATTCATCACCTACACTGCCACCGAGTTCTACAGAAACTGCAGCAAACCCTGCGACATCTCAACATCCTCTGCCTACATCCTCTTCACTTCAAACCGAAGCTACTGCAACTTCTCAACACTCTGCGACTCAGGTTTCCTCTCCTCACGCAACAGAAGCTGCAGCTCCCCAGCCTGCACCAGCTCCACAACCTGCACCAGCTCAAAACCGACATCCCATGACTACTCGCTCCAAACATAACATTGTCAAGCCAGTTACAAGGTATAATCTCACTGCTCATCTTCAGTCTGATCCACATTGGATACCTAGTACTTGGCAACAGGCAATGAAGCACAAACATTGGCGTGATGCGATGTCAAGGGAATTCAACTCCACCACCGAGAATCTAACCTGGGATCTGGTAGAGGTCACTGAAAAGATGAATATTGTTGGTTGTCGTTGGGTATTTACAATCAAGTATAACGCCGACGGAACTATTGAGAGATATAAAGCTAGAATTGTGGCCAAAGGATATCATCAGCAGCAAGGCATTGACTATGAAGACACTTTCAGCCCGGTTATCAAGTCAACAACTATCATAATTGTCCTTGTTTTAGCTGTTAATAATGACTGGCCAGTAAGACAAATTGATGTCAACACAGCTTTTCTACAAGGACATCTCAACGATGAGGTGTTCATGTCACAACCTCCCGGGTTCTCTGATTCGGATAGACCAAATCATGTTTGTCGTCTCAAGAAAGCACTATATGGCCTCAAACAAGCGCCCCGCGCCTGGTACTCTGAGCTCAAGAACTTTCTCCTGCAATCCGGGTTCCATAACTCTCTTGCGGACACATCTCTTTTCATAATGCGCCAGCACAAGACATTTGTCTATGTTCTTGTGTACGTGGACGATATACTGGTTACTGGAAGTAACAAGGCTGCTGTACAACATGTGATAAGTTCTCTCGCCACTCGCTTCTCCATCAAAGATACGGGGAACCTTGGTTATTTTCTTGGAGTCGAGACCATCCGTACACCACACGGTTTACACATGAAACAGAGGAAATACATAACTGACTTGCTCTCTAAAGCCAACATGTTGAATGCGAAGCCTGTTGCTACTCCACTTGCCAGCCATCCTAAGCTCACCCTCAAGTCTGGCTCGCCACTTTCTGACCCACACGAGTATCGTCGTATCGTCGGGAGCCTTCAATATTTAGCGCTAACCCGACCAGATGTCTCATATGCGGTAAATAAATTGTCTCAATTCATGCATTCTCCGACGTCAGATCATTGGCAAGCTGCCAAGCGAGTTCTTCGCTATCTCTCTGGGACGTTGAATCATGGCATATACCTTCGAAAACAAGCAGCGACTCCTACACTACATGCGTTTTCCGACGCCGATTGGGCCGGCGACTTAGATGACTACGTCTCGACAAACGCCTATATTATCTTCCTCGGTTCACAGCCCATATCGTGGACAACGAAGAAACAGAATGGCGTTGCACGATCCTCCACCGAAGCTGAATATCGTGCCGTCGCTAACACGGCATCGGAACTCCGATGGATTGCTTCTCTTCTCAACGAACTTGGCATACCTATCACCACTGTCCCGACGGTTTACTGTGACAACATAGGAGCCACTTACCTCTGCGCAAATCCGGTATTTCATTCTCGTATGAAGCATATTGCACTTGATTATCATTTTGTACGTGGACAGATTCAGAGCAAACTACTTCGGGTCACTCATGTCTCCACCAAAGATCAGTTAGCGGATGGCTTAACCAAACCACTCACAAGAGCTCCTTTTCAAACATCAAGATTCAAGATTGGTGTTACAGCAGCTCCACCATCTTGAGGGGGCATGTTAAGTAAATAGAATATATGTTAAGGATCTCTTTGTAATTATCTTATAGTACCAAAGCCCTACATGTACTCTTGTATAAATACGTTCACATACATAATAATAGAACTATTCAGCCAATCATATAGATAGTAATAGTTAGAAATAAAGCATTTGTTGAAATGTGGGGAGTAAAAGAGCTTTTTGTCAAACAAAGATTTTGCTTCCCAGCTTCTGTGTGTGGTCTCTGTGTGTAAACACATCCAAAATTTGATGGTTTGAGTGAAAGGGATTCGGATCAATGTAAAATTGAGTGAATATAAGGATGATTAAGTAGTTTCACAAAAAAAAAAAAGTAAAAAGTAAGGATGATTAAGTTTGTGAAGGGAGAGGATCCGATCTAAAGGACAAACTATTTTAGTGTGATGATTTATGTTGTGTAAGAAAAGATGCTTCTGGTTTGCAGAGGAAACGTGAGAGAGGGACAAAGAAAGAGAGAAAGACCAATAGGGTTATTACCGTATTTTTACACTTACTATCTTTGAACCCCACATCATTTTTCCATCTTGCAAATTTCTTGTTTATTGTGTATTTTCTATGCAAACTAGGGGCGGTCCAGCGCTACGCGTCGGATTTAAAAGTTGTATATACTTTATTTTATTTAAAGGTTGTATATAAATAAAGTATTTCTTGTTTTGTATATACTTTCTCTAGAGGAAGTTGTTGTAGTCTTTTGTTTTAATAAGAATACTCGCTCAACTTGTGTTTTTTTTTGTTTATTTACCGTTTGAGGTCTTCGTTTTTTTTTATGTTAGTATGTGTGTCTTTCCCCGTAAGAAACCTTGTAGTTTTATCAGGACGAAAATATTGCGTTATGGGCTCCAGTATAACATCCGAGAAGCAAAGTAGCATTGTTTTTATATTTCATTGACGTTGAAGAGAGTTTTTTATATTTTATTTAGATAATTTAAACACAAATGATAAGCTACGTATGTGAGTCGTTGAAGTTACTGGCCTGTGTGAGCGTTTGTATGCCACACATAACAGTTATATAAGAGTTCATTTATAATGCTGCTATAGAATAGATTGTTTATAACAGAAATACAACTATAGGTAAAAATTTAATTTCTATAATATTTTTTTTTGTATTTTCAAATGTAGTTAAAACAATTTTTAATATAAGAGAGCAGATTTATTAATATAATAACTGCTTAAGTGTATAATATAACAGTTTTGTTTTATTGTAAATAGAATAGAATACAACTATATATTTATTTGAATACTTCATATTAGAAAAAGAATAAAAGAAAGATAGAAAGAAAAAAGAGGTAAGGAAAGAAATAATAATGCTTACAGAGGAAAGAGAGAAAGAAATAAAGAGGGATTAAGAAAATAGAGATTGTATGATTATAATTTTATTATATTTCATAAATAGAATAGAAAAAATTATATTATAACTATAAATATTCAATTTATAAATATATGTTAATTTTACAAAATTTAAAATGTGTACGTTCTAAATAATTCTTTGGAAGTAGAAAAATAATATACCGTAAAAGTCTATAAATGAATAATGTTGAAACTATAATTTTTTTTTAATTTATAGAGTTATTAGTTTGGTGTTAAAAAGTTATATTAATTATAGAAGTTTCATTTTCAGAATTCTGTATATTAAAATATATTTCTCTTGTCAGTATTAAAAAGAGAAAAGGTCTAGGATAGCACTAAAAACGTTTTTTTTACAAATATATCACTTAAGAATAAAAATGACCAAAATAGCACTTAAATATTTTATAAATTATTCATTGTTACCCCTTGCGTTAACTAATTCTAGACTTTTTTGTTTAGCGTTGAGGAGTGAGGTTTTGTGGGAATGATTTCCAATTGAAAAAAAATTAAAAACATAAATTTTCAAAATAAAAAATGTTATTTTAGTCATTTTAATTTTTAAGGGCTATTTTTGTGACATAAACTTAAAAATGTGCTATTTTGGAGATTTTCCCTATTAAAAATGGTTAATTTTATAATTTATATATTAAGTTATATGAAATGATTTGATTATTTTTATTATATTATTTAGTGTATATAAGATATGTCTCATAAAATTTAGATGAATTATATATATATATATATATATATAACTTTACTAAATAGTAAAATATATTTTTAAGTGTTAAGTAAAATAAAAATACTCCATTTTGAATATAAAATACAATGTTTGGAATATACTTATATAAATATAAATTATTAATTTATAGCTCTAATAGGATGATATATTTACATCAAATTTTCTAAAAGATATTATTAATTTATTAAGTTTTATTGCATGTCTTTATATATTTACATCGAAATTCCCTTCAGCTCCATTATATAGGGTCTGAAGTGATTGACGAAGCCAAGGGAGGTGAAAGATTATTTAAGTCGTGCCATCATAACCACTGAAAAAAATGAATCCCACTGCTCGTTGTTTGCTAAACCAAAACAACATCAAGGTTTCAAAGGGTAACATGAAATCCATGTCTATATAAGAGAACTCATGAGCCATTTGTTTCAAAGCCAGGTCTAGAGTGAGATCCGCGAAGCCTTCAGTGGGTGCATAGTGAAGGATAGTTAGGAGGACCACCTAGACTTGTCGGATCCTTATCCGGTCACCATAGAAATCCATGGAGTTGATCTTCATTTATATCTATAAATTGTGTTCATATATTAGAAAAGTACATGAATGATGATGTATAAATAGTGTTACATATATTAAAATAGTGTTATATATTATTTGAATTATATCAAATAGTCTGGAACGATAATTGAAAAATAAGAGTAGTCTTCATCTGTTTTGTTAGACAAATCGTTCAGTTATTCCTATATTTTGATAAGTTTTCAAGTGTCTTGCTTCTTTGATGGACATGTGTAAGGCTTCACAATTCTCTTTGGAGAAAGAGAAATACATGGAGCATTAATCCTGTAGCATGTAAAGTGAGTAGCAAAATGTACAAAGTTTCAAAAAGTGAAATACTTTGTAAATCAAATGAGATAGTCATTTTATCTCAAGTTTTAGCTTAAAGGACGTTTCCTTTGGTACATAACTTCATTTTTCTTGCAGGTTTTGGACTTTCATAAATCCAATTCAATGATATATTTGATAATAGTGACATGAAAGCGCTAAAAGAAGCATAAAGGTCAAGAGTAAAGTGAGAAAAATGACTTAAGCTCTGAACCTGATCAAATAAGACAAGTATTATGGTGAATATCGCCACTACTCTCCATTTTTGGAAGAACTTGTACCTATCTTCCACAATCAGCAAACAAACCAAAGTATATCATAAACGTATATAAACAAATTTCAAGTAGCTCCTAACGAATAAAAGCACAGAATTGGTGATAAATTAGGCCTCTAAGCGAAGTCTTTTTACCTGATAACCTTGGCAAATGAGATCAAGATCATTCTTATCCAATAACCCATTAACTATATCGGCTCCAAGCGAGTAGAAGATTCCTCAATCGCTATCAGACTGTCATTTGTTCTTCTGACGAAAATTAAATCACAAAGACGACCATTGTCTGGAATCTTTGTACCTCTCTGACTTTCTTGATTCTGTCCCAAGTTTTCAGTTTTGGTGAAAACCTGTCTTGCATACATAAGATCTTTTAGTCAGTGAGAGCAGCAACCGACAAACATTGGAAGCAGTCAGTGAATATCTTTCAAACACGTAATTTTGAATCTTCCTTTGCATTAGTCACCGAGAAGATGGAGTTCTTTGGAGTTACCTTCTCATTCAGGAGGAGCATGTCCACACTCATCAGTTCCCTCCTTTCTAGAAATAAGCTTGACAACGATTGAATCTGGTGATTTGATCGCAGTGTAGCTGTTCATCGTAGTGAACAACTATATTTATCGTCTAGAGCTTCCATGACGTTACTTTCGAGAACTGAGGAGATGTAAATTATAGGATTAAAGGAGATGTAAGGCGAAACGAAAAATGTTACAATGACAGTGGTCGGGATGGTTAAGAAACGAAGAGTCACGGGACGGAACCAAGTTTCTTCGTCATCACAAAGCCAACCCTAATAGCAAATGGGCCATGTATGAACAGTCTGGAAAATAACTCACTAAACTAATAAAGAAGTAGAGCCCATTTAGCAAGATACATAATTCGATTTAACCCAAAAAATAAGTGTACACGTGGCGGAAATACCATTAAGATTCATACTTATTTTACAGTAATTGTGTTTATATATTTTAAATTTCATTTTAGAAATTAACTTGTATAATTATAATAAAATATTAAAATATAATTATTTATTTTCTCTTAATGTCTATTTTAGTGTAAATATACCAATATAAAGATTTATTTTAAATTACAAAACACTATGAAACATTGGATTTTTTTTAAAAAAAATTGGTTACTATTAACTTTTTCTACTATATAAAATTATATTTAAATCTTTATTATAATTATCATCTTTTATTGTTAAAATTGTTTGATGTTATGATTTTAAACCTTAATTACGTAGAGATTAACTAAGTTTTACAATATAATGTTAAAATTTAATGGACCATTCATATTTTGGCAGTGTGAATATTAGTGTAACAAAAATACCACTTCATTATCTTATTTAATTGGCCAATTTCTTTACAACAGAAGTTGGAACATGAGAATATTTTCATTTGATTTATCTTGTAGTGTTTTTCTTCCTGTGATTTATAATGTGTTTGTTTTTAAAAATGTGAATGCTGTATGATTTTATTTATTGATTACATTGTATTTCTTTATTTTTTGAATGCTAAAACTGGGTATATTACAGAAATTTGATTGGATACAGCAGCTTAATTAGATTTACGTTTTTTTCATTTCTCTTTTATAATTTTTTAGTTGTTTTGATATTCATACAAAATATTTTTTTTCTTAATTTTCTAAAAATTTTTGAATCTTAGTTTCAATAAATTATTGGTTATTTGTTGTCTTTTCTATATTATATATTGCTAAACAAAATAAAACAACTTAGCAAATATAGGGATATATTAAGGGTTTTGTATTGTTTGTTGTCATAATAAGTGTATAATTATTATTTAAAAATTGTTTTGTTTTATAGTATCAGAAAATATAAAATATGGCGAGCCATTGTAATGAAATAAACAAAAAATTAATTACAAGCGAACAAACTATTTGTTTACAAATCAAAAGTATTTCAAACTACTCTATATGTTCTCAAATAAAGGAGTACGAATCCTTAGTTCAGTATCTACTCTCTCCAGAGCACTTGAACTAAAAGGAATAAGCCCATGCTGATGAAGATGACAGTTATCGCTCGTATTGCTGCTTGGTGCTTCTGCCTAACTTGTCAGATTCAGACATGCATAACCTACATGTCCAGTCTCTGTTTAAGAATCTTTTCAGATGTGATAATGAAGCTTCAAGAATGTCCGTTGAGACTGGCCCAATGTCTTACAGCATCGAAAACATATGTTCCTTACTTGTCTCGCAAAATCTGTGCTGGTGAAAAGCTAGACTGCAAGCAGCCCCATCTATTCTTTCTCATGTTATCAATCCAAAGCACATAATCTTACTCGGCTCTCAAAAGCTGTGCTGGTGAAAATCTGGATCACAAGGAGTCCCATCTATTCTATCTCCTGTGATCAAGCGAGAGCACAAAAATATCTAGCTGAGTAATTTGTTGTGATGATAAGAGCTTGAACGTTGCTTGTATATATCATCTTTCATAGTTATTATTATCTACTGCTCTATGGCTTATCAAATAGCAACCTTTGTCTCCAAATGGAACATTAATCTAAAACAACAGTCTAAGAAAACTCATCCTCTGTACTCATAAAAAATTGATGGTTACTAACCTGATTTTTGATATCCATATTGTCAAACTCGTGAACGCAACATATGCCGTTATCAGCGACCGTTAAAGCACCAGCCTGTTCAGGAGTAAAATGGCATTAGTCAGAAATTCTAGATTAATTGGAAGTTTCACTGCGAGGAACCATTTATCAATACAAAACTTACAATGCTTCACTTGTTCAGGTTCTGTAGCCACAGTTGGAGTCAAACCCAGCGACTGACATCAAAACTGGAGAGCAAGTACATAGACCCGGCGGCGAGGTTTGGCCGGGGAAGACTGGTCGGCTTTCATAATTGAGAACTGCAACAGAAAAATTAAACACGACGAACAATAAGAAACAGTTTCCGGCATTATTTATTTCAACGATTTCTGGAAATCTAAAGTGCAGATTTTTTATATTAACGTAGACCATAATCATGTCAACCACCACACCTGGGATTTCTCACCTCTCAGACCCGGAGCAGGCGAATCTCGACAATGGAAAAACACCGGTCGGCCTCTGATAAGAGAAAGCCATTCAAAAGAGAGTATGTATGGTGAGAGATGTTTTTGAATGATTCTCAGAGGATGGAAGTACGACCTGGATCATCAAACAAAGAGGAATTACAGTAAACACCATGACGGCTTTCATCACCTCACACAAAAATCCCTAATTTTGTTGAGGAAGTGGAAACGGGAGATGACTTCCCACATTTGACGGGCCAGGGAATATAATCACTTTGGAAAGTCACAACATTATAATATCAAGGTCATAAAACTAGTATGTTTCTAACTGATGGCTTTCGTGGGTCTATTTTCAAGGCCCGTTTCATATGTGAAAGGCAAAACATGAAGTCTAGGAAGACCGTTGAGAATGAATTTTAACAAAACAACTTAATTAATCTCTGTCAGTAATCAATTTCCTCTAAGAGCAATACATTTTCCAGTCCCTCTAAAACCAACTGAGAATATTAAAGAAAAAGAAACTAAACCACTTATGTTCTATATGGAAAAGATCAACAAGTAGTTTGACAAGAAAAACCTAGAAAGTGGAAAGTTTCAAAACAAGAAGACCCTGACATTTGCATCTTTCAAAACCTTTAGTTGAATGTAGAAGAGAGATTCTTTACATAGAAATATCATGCATCAGACAATCTAAAACAGTATACTACATCTGTCTCATTTACTTTTTATTTTTTTTATGCATCAGACAAATATTAGCCGGCTGTCGATGTAGTTGCTCTTATGGATTGTGGCATATATTCTATTAATAAATAAAGAATTCGATTGGTGAGTAACTGAGTATGCATTGTGTTTTTTATTCGTCCGTAATGTGTATAAAATAGACCACGAGTGTCTTTATCAACTCTAAATTCCACCTTTCATATTCTCTTGAATCACAAGTCTCCAGAACATCAAAAGCCAAAGTGGCCACCAAGCTTCTTTGCTTTTCCCCTGCTTTTGTCATCTTCTGTTTTTTTTTGGGAAATAAATGGGCTTCGTCTTTGATGTAGCATCGTGGGGCTTCATCGTTGTTGTAGTAGTACTGCTGGGCTTTTTTATTGATGTAGCATTGTTCGACTTCATCTTTGGACTTTGTCTGTGATAGCATTGTTGAGTTTCGTTTTTGATGTAGTATTGTCAGCTTTGTAATGACTAGCAAATCTTCTCCTCTTTAGGTGACAACTCTAGCAACTCCTTGTATTTGTTTTTCTTGGTGCTAAATTTACCAATACCTTGTATTTATCTTTTTAGCTGCCATTAAAAATGGCTCTGGTAATTAAAGAGAGTCATGAAGCAACATGTAGAAAGACAGAATCCAGAAGAGAGACAAAAGAATAAAAAATGTACTATA
>JABAYD010002638.1:0-14547 GCA_014822095.1 Diplotaxis tenuifolia
ATGCGATAGTTCGTTGGTGTAGGCGCTAATTTCTCTAATCTTTATCAACCCAAATGATTCAGTGTGGTTTAGTTTTAACGGATTTGTATTTAATTAGGTTAGATGTTAAATAAAAACCATCTAACCTAACAAGTAAACATAATTTTAAATGTTTAATATAAAATAAATATAAAAATCACAATTAACAGTATAAATATAAAATATCGCTTTTCTACGTTATCAACGCAACAAAAAAATGACTGATGATAATTATACTATATTTGAAGATAATTATGTAAAATTACTGGATTACACTTTTTAACTTTTTTATACTGTGGTGTTATGAAATTTAAATATGATGAATTAATAATTATTAAATTATTAATTGTTTGAGTTATATAAATTATATTTTCTTACATAAATGAGAATAAAATTAAAATCAATTCGATTTAACTAAACTGACAATAAATCAAACCAATCCAAACCAAACTAACTTCGGTTGGCTTCGTTGAATTTTTTTTGGAACCAAACCAAACATAAACCGAATCCGAATTTAGACTCAAATGTCCACCTCTGCAAAAGACAACCAAAAATAAGAGAAATAGGCCATTGACTTCTTCACTTTTTCTCAGTAACAAAAAATTTATCAGTGAATTGAAAAAATACAGAAGTATACACGCAGACCAAAGAAAGAGTTACTGTAATTTCTTATTATGTTGTAATCAATCACACTTCAGAAAGCTTGTCTAGTTTCTTGGCTTCATGATTCTCTTTTTCTTTGCTCAAAAGCGGCGTCATATCCTTGTCTTTCCCCTATTAAAACGAAATAAAACCAGTTAATTAATAAGTACATAGAAACTTTGGAGACTTAATCTGTTTTTATTGTAGTTGGTGTGATTACATACGATAAAAGCGGATTCGGAGGAGCCTTGTTTGGATTTAGAAGCAACAGAGCAGAAGTAGGAGTAGAGAAGCATGCCAAGGACCGCGATTAGGATTCCAGCGATGTTACGAGGAGTGAAAGGATCGTGGAGGAGAGTGTAACCAAACGCGAGCACCAAACACGTTTTGAGATGCCCCAAGACTTGGTACGTCACCGGAGATGTCTTTCCAATCACTAAAAACGTACTGAAGTTAACCGAAACCGCTATCAAACACGACAACGTTATGAACCCCTACATGTATACAATATGATACACGACGGTCAAGTTTCACATTAATCTAGTTCTACGTCAAAAACTAGTTTACAATGAATATGTTGATGTGAAAGTACCACGACGATGGGAGAGTAATGGAAGGAGAAAACGTTGAGGCGAGTGAGATATTTGTCGACAAAGGGACCAGAGACGAAGAGTATTGCGGCTTGAAACGGGGCTGATTGGTATAAGAGTTGTGTTGATGTCACGTTCAGTTTCTTCTGGATTGTGTTTGTTAGCTGCACCAAAACATTCAATTATAAATTAATACTATAGACCATTTATTATATTGATTTTAATTATATGATATGACTATATGAACTCAAGCATACAATTTGGCCGACGCATGTTGTGGCGATGGCAAGGAGGGAGAGAACAGAACCAACAAAGTTGAGCTGAAGATCTGTGATTGATGCTATTCCAACACCAACCAGCAGCAAAACTAATGAGAATTTTATCTTTTGGCTGCAAAATTAAACATGTAACTATTTTTAAGATATCTAAATAATAAGGGAAATAAAAAAATAATCAGAGAACAAGCAAAGGTTCACCTAAACTTCTTGTTGAGGAAGAGGGTTTCTAGTATAACAGTGAATGGAATGATAGCAAGTTTGGTCATCTGGCATTATTCAAGAATTACCGTCAAAATTGGTCAATCATATAATGTTACATGATGAAATAAAAATTATATATCGAACTGATATATACTTGATAGAAGCCGATGGAGTTGAAGCCGAGGCTGAGGTTGAGAAGACCAATGGAGATGCCATTGAGGAGCCCAAAGAGAACAACAGTTTTTGTGTCTATTGGTTTATTCTCAAAGAAGTTCAGTCTATATGCCACATGAAGTGTGCAATATGTTACCATCAAATGCCAACTTGTTAGTGTTGTCGCTGCAACAAACCCATGTATCAAAAACCAGTCAATACATCAAAATCTGAAAAAAAATGAGTTTGATTAAATTTACAAAATATGTGGTGGTCACATTGATTGAATGATTCAATCAATTATCTTTAGAAGAAGTAACAAAAGAGAGGAAAGTAATAATACCGAAAGGGAAACCAAGATTGGTCATCAAAGCTTTGTTGCAAATGACAATGGAGACAGAAGATGCAACAGAGAGAAACAATGCTCCAATCACTCCCATTTGCATACTCTTCATCTCTCCCATTTTTTCTCTTTCTTCTCTCTCTTAGTAGCCCTTCAAAATCTGTCAAACGAAGCTAGAGGAAGAGAAACTTATATGTTGATGACAGAAAGAGAACGATTGTGGAATGAAATGCAGAACAGATATTTGAGGTTTTTATTCTTTGCAAGTCTAAAAATGTTTGGTGCCTAACACCAGACATCTAGTAGGTCAGTCAGTGCCTTCTGTTCTTCCTAATTTATAATATTATCTTAATTATATCCTTTCATATTTATTTATACATATGATACATGAGGAAAACTATTATGATGTTGCTTAAGATGTGTTTTTCCTCATTAGAGGCTACTACTAATGATATGGAAGCCAACTTCCACTGGCTTCCCAACTAATGATAGGAAAACAAACTTCCAACCATAAAAAACAAAGGGAGACATTATGATTTTCAATTGACAGAAACAATTGACTTGAACTAAAAGCAAAAAGGAAGGTGAAACTGATATTTTCAGACATTTCTTTTGGAGAAAATATTGTGAAACATCAAAAATATATAAATAAAATCGAATATTTGATACTGGCGTAAAAACTTCACAATCACTCCAAAGTCCAAACCAAGAGTTTTCTTATTGACCTTTCATAATCAAAAGATAGAAACCTACATTGTGACGCAAGATTACGAAACATACAACTAATCTTCAATCAAATTAATATATGACTTTAGTTGTAATAGTATGGACATTCTCCAAATACACTTTTACTTAGAAAGTGAAAGTTTTAACCAAATTTCAAACCAGAGTGATTTTATGGCTCTACCTATAATGGTAGACTTAAACGTCAAGAAAGCAAATACATTAAAACCTCTATAAATTAATAATGTTAAGACTTTGAAATTTTATTAATTTATAGAGATATTAATTTACAGAAATTTTCTTTTTTTGGATTTATTTATTTTAAAGTATGTTTTATGTATAAATATGAAGAGTAATTGAATTTACATATGCATTGATTAAATCTTTTTTGATATCAAATTTATATTGTTTTTATTGTTCAGTGCATACCATAAATATAAAATTATTTTAATTGTAAAATAAAAAATAATATCAAATTATTAATAAATATTATGAAAAATAAAGATAAATCACTATAGTAAAAAAACAACTATAAAATATATTGATTATATTTATATAAAATTTAGAAATATTAATTATTAATTTATGTTTATATTGGGACCATATATTTACATAGGGTTTTAAAAAAAATTATTATCTTATTATTTTATCGATTTGTATCATATTTTACACCGGTCCAAATTAGGACCGACGAAGTTTATTAAAAAGGTTTATTAATTTATAGAGATTATTAATTTATCGCAACAAATAGAATTTCATTTATCAACAGATTTTTTTTTTCTTTTATATAGGTTCTACTGTAGAACATAACATGAAGTTCAATCAAAACATATAAATCTCACACAATATATCAAAATAAAAAGGGTTTCACATGTCTGTTATACATAGGAAGTGTTTTTTTTTTCTTTTGTCTATATAATAACATGTATGAAATCTATATTCTATCCTTTGACCATCCTCGCAAGGTACTCTTTATCAGCTTCTGCTAATCGATTCTGAAACATAGTCCACTCCTTTTTGCATCTCTCTCTCACTCCTTGCCATGGAGCTTTCCCATTCTCTGACTTACCTTGACTTCCAAGCGAAGGTATCACTTTGTGAATGATCCATTGCGAATCTACAACCCCAATCTTCTCATGAGCAGGCTGCAAAAAAAACATAGAAAATTTCATTATCAATCCAAAGAATATGGGATAATCTTTAAAGAACCCTAGCTAGAGAAAGCAGAGGCGCAAAAACTACTCACTTCAACGCATCTTCTGAGAGCAAAGTCTAGACCCCATCCATGGACCAGATCGTTCTGCAACAGAAACATAAAGGAAACAAATCTATCACATTGTTTCAAATCCTCAAGCAACAGTTAGAACTTTGAAAGTGATACTAGACTCAGTTCCCATAATGTGCCAACCACAAGTACTCTGTGAAAAGAGGTGAGCTAAACACAAACCTGAATCATATGCCACACACATCGCCATGCTTCTCGAGAAAACACAGGCGCCATTATTTCTACAAACCTGTGGGAGGTAAAAAATCTCAGTACTGATAATGACAACACTGAAGAGTGTAAGGGAAGTTAAAAAGAGACTGACGCAGCGCAAGGAGGTAAATGTGGGTCACGGCACCATCCTGCTTTTTCTTTAGTATCTCTGTTCACCAGTAAGAACAACACTTTCTTAAACCAGAACATTAGGCAAAGTATAGTTAAAAAAAAAAAAAAGAGAGGGGATCTTACTTGTGAACCTCTCGGTCACCTCGCCTCTTTGTCATTTCCCAAGTAAGTCCATTGTTGGGCTCTAGACCTGGTTGAGAAATCTCTAATCCATGTTTCTTAACTAACTGAATATACCTGAAGTTTTTAATAAAATCTTATTACAGAAACGTATAAAATGACATTGTTCTGCTACTCCAGAGAGGTAACTTACTTATCCGCATTGAAGTGCTCCACACCAAGATCTTCATCCCATATAAAAATGTACTCATAAGCTGACACAACATCAGGATGCAAAAATCTCTTCGCATACCACCTGCCAAAACCAGTCAAGAAGATGTTCTGTGAAACATACTCAACAAGATATTTTGAGAAGCTCTTTAAAACTAGCAGATGACTCACCATTTTGTTTGCTTTCTTGTACTAATATGAATCGCGCTCTTCGACCACTCAAACTGGTCCCACTCCGTTGTCCGACCATCATAATGGAAGAGCAGAATCTGAAAATCTTCAGAAAACTGTACAACAAGAAGTCAGATTTTCAGTGAATCAACCAAAGAAAAAAAAAATACAAATCAGGGCGAAAAACACAAGAACCTTCTTAACAACGGTATTAATATGGTTCCTCTGCTCAAACCCAACTGTAAATGTCACAAGATATTTTGGCTTCTTCTTCAAATCCTGCCAAAAGGTTACTATTAAAAAAACTCGTAATCATCATGTATATTAATGCTTACAAAAATAAAAAGAACAGAGAAAGTTGCATACTTCATTAGGTTCACCCCATAATCTCCGCAGGTACAAATCAGTTTTTGCAACAACGATTCCTGGAGGTAGTAGTTCTGCACCACGAGGGTTGGTCGGAACATATATCTGCAAATCACATAGACAGACATAAACGATGAAACAAATCTACTAAGGTTCTTGAGAAGGTAAAATGACTCTCACATGTTGAAACGGCCTTAAAACTAGAAAACCAGGAGATGTACCTGAGGAAATTTTCTAGAACCGAAGTGTTCAGGAGATTGGTCGCCACGGCCAGAGGAAGATAAGAGTTTGCCATCAGATAAGGCAACATCAAGAGATGTTATAAGTGCAGAGGGTAAGTTAATCTGCAACAAAAAATATACAGAGCAAAGTGAATAATGAGGAAAGACAAAGCTCCTTCTTGTCATAGTCATTACCTTAAAAGAAAGAGAAGGTAATGAGATGCCGATGAAAGTGCCAAAGAGGATTCCGAGGATTGTTGTGACTATAACTTTAGCATTTTCGTTTGTTCTTCGAGGAGCTAAACCACTGCAACAATCAAGAGAACCTAAGTAATAAACCTTCACTCCTTTTGTATTTATTCCACAAAAAAAAAAAAAAAAACATACATTACCTTCGGTGCATTGTTCCCATATTGTTTTTCTTTTTTTTTTTTTGCAGTATTCTCCAAAATCTACTAAACTCAAATCTTGAGAGAAAAACTTCGTCTTTCAGCAATCAAAACCACGCTGTGAAAAGTACAGACCAGCAACAATAAACAATGACAGATTATAAGTTTTTCTTTACATTTGTTTTAATGTGGAAAGTCGTTATCTTTGATTTTCAGTTTCAACCCGAAGCATGTAACTGTTCATAATTTGATTCATTACACCGAAAAATCAAAATAAAGACTCAGAAACGAAAAGGAAAACAATGGGATTACTTACAAGACTGGATCTCGGAGGTTCTGACTAAACAAATTATACAGATCAGAGGAGGTTTTCAGCCATCTGAGAGAGATAGAGAGCAGAGAGTGACGGTGTATGAGAGAGAGAGAGAGAGAGAGAATGATGAGAGACGAGCCGAGGCCTATCTATTTTAAAATTTATACAAAGGCCCATTTAATCTAATATACTTTCTGTTGAAAGCTAATGACATAAAAACTATATATGATTTAACAAAAGTGTAACCTCCATTATTAGTTTCTTCCTTTTATATATTTATACAACTCATTATCATTATTGATGATTCATTGTTCGGAGCCAACAAATTTCAAAATCTAAAAGTTTCTTCTTTTGTTGATTCATGTTCCTACGACTTAATTATTGTTGACTTAATTAGTGTCACCGTAAGAAAAAAAATTCATTTTCTGCACAAGATAAAAAACCTGCATAATAATTGTTCTGGGCAATTCTCTCAGCTCGATTATTTTTAAGTTTTTATCATAAAAATAGATCTTAAAAATAAAATAACTTAAATTGCATTTTTTAATTTAAATTTTTTATTATTTTTTTAAAAAAAAATTAATTTGTTTTCCCCAAAACACCACTCCTCGACTGTAACAAATAAAAATTTTAAATTAGTAACTCAAATGGTATAATAAATATTCACTTATTTTTATAAAATATTTAAATCTATTTTGGTCATTTTTGTTTTAAAGTCTATATTTGTCGTGAAAAAAATTATGTTTGTCGTAGAAAATTTCTCAAATTGTTCTACCAAATTTGTTTCCTTCCTATGTCAGGTAATGTTTATGCTTAGGCATAAATTTGCGTACTAGTGAGTGACTCTTTTACACACATTTTATCTTCAAATTTTTAGAATTTGGTTTTCTGTGCAACCATGATAATTTATTTTTCATTCATTTGCTGTTTGTTAGATGTTCCTATTAACTTGTGCCAATAGTCTTTTTTTTTTCTAAGAATTTAAGTTAAGGTTTTATAATAAGTTGTCGGCAAATTATAGAAAACTTGGGTGAAACTAATCTCATGCCAAAAATGATTAAAACTGGAAGTGAACAACAAGCAGTAAATCTTCAAACTTACTTTGTAACTTCTTAGCATCAAAAATAGCAATAGGTGAGTAGAATGTAAGTGGAAGATCAGCAAGAAAAACAGATGCAAATTGTTAGTAAGCAAAAAGAAGCTGATTCACCGGTAACAAAAGCGGAGAATCTTAGACCATCTCCAACGCGGTAACGCTAGTGATCCTTACCGCTAATCCTTAATGCTTTATGAATATAATAATAATAGTTAGTCTAATATATCTAAGGATCAATCCGTAATGAAGGATTTAAAGAGGCTGATCCTTACCGACGTGACAGTGGCTGGTTGGGCGCGGGAGTAATGTGTTTCGCCTTGTAAAAAAAAACAGAACTCATTTTCGACGAAGCGTAGAAAAAAAACAGCTCTCGACGATTGAGGAAACGATTTAGAGGCGAAAGGAGATTTCGATCCAGGCTTCGATACGAAGGTAAATCGATGCCTCTCTTGCAGGTTTATTGATTTAGGTTATGTTCCTCGTTGTTTCCTCTCAATTTAGGGTTCGGTTTTGGGTTTTCAATATATTTGGGATTAGAGATTTTGATTAGGGTTTCAAACGATTTTGGTTTGAAACGATTTTGGGATCGTCTTGTTTGTTCTTTTACGGTTTCAAAACCAATTCTTGTTTCAATCGATTACAACTACTTAGGGTTTATATGTGTTTTGTTCTTCCGGTTGTAACTCGATCCCTATGTTTTGTTCAATCGGTTCTAACTCGATCCCTAAGTTTTGTTGGTCTGTGATTGTTGCTGTTGCTATGTTCCTTAATCTTTTGTAATGGTTTGTTGAATCGTTTCAAACTGGATCCCTTAAGTTTTGTTGGTCTGTTGCTTTTGTGATTGTTGGTCTGTAATGATTGTTGCTATGTTAATCTTTTGTAATGTTTTGTTGAATATGTTCTAACTAGATCCCTCTGTTTTCTTTCAGGTGAACGAATCATGGGACAAGATTATTCGTACACACAGCTTTCTTCATCAGACGAGTATGACTTAGCATCTCTTCTTCTAGCAGAAGCTCAATGTTACGTGGATGAGGCAGAGAATAGCTACAATGGTGCAGAGCAGGTTCAGTACCCACTTCAACCAGAGGTTGGTGATGGAATCCTGAGAACATGCAATTGTGGTGGTGATGTGGCTGTTATGGAGGAGATGAGTGATTTGAAGAGACAACATAGGGAGCTTAAGGATCACATTTATGAGAATGATCAGAAGCTGGTAACGGTCGAGAAGAGTGTGGGTGAGTTATCTAAGAAGAACTCAGGGGTTACAAATGGGTGGGCATTGGCTGTTAGTCTAATGGTCTGTCTACTAGTTTTAATAGCTTTGGCGTTCATGTTTCTGACTGGTTAGTATCTTTCATTGTGCTTTAGTTTGTTGTTTATGCAATTTTTAAAAACTTTTGACTGTTTGTTCTCATGCTTTTCAGGAAGAGCTTCAAAGGATTAAAACGAGAATGTTCTCATGTCTGTATAAAGGTACGATACTTTCACAACCTCCTAGTCTCTTGTCTTCCAAAATAAAAACATAACTTGAAATGTGTTAAATGTTTGCTTTCTATCTTCCTAACCCCTCTGATTTGATTGTTTTAAATGCTTTAAGTAATCTACCTTTCTAGTTGAAATAGTTTAAAATGTTTGCTTTCTAATTTACAACGTTAGACATTAGTGTTAAGTTGATTTGATTGGTGGTAAATGCACTCTACCTTCCTAACTCCTCGGTTTTATTGGCTTTAATTGTTTCTTAGTTTAAAGCTCGCTTACTTAAAGCTATGTGTTGCTAATAGAGCGACACATACAATCCTCTAACAATGGATAACCAAAATAGTTTTGTAAACCTTCTGTTTACTCAATCTTCAGTTGACCTTGATTCACCTGAACCTTCCTGGTTCGGTAGCCAAGGTACTGATGAGCCTGTTGTCGAGACTGGTGTGAAGGAGAGGAGGAAATGGTCACCGAAAGAGGATAAAATCCTAATAGGTGCGTGGCTCAACACCAGTAAAGATCCGGTGGTGGGCAATGAGCAGAGGGCTGGTGCTTTCTGGAAGAGGATTGTAGACTACTACAATGCAAGCCCTCTGCTCGTTGGTACAACACCTAGAGAGCTTGGTCAGTGCAAGCAGAGGTGGGCTCGGATTAACGAGCAAGTTTGCAAGTTCGTTGGATGCCATGATGCGGCTCTGAGGGACCAGAAAAGTGGCCAAAATGATGATGATGTGATGAAGGCTGCGTTGGATCTCTTCTACAGTGACCAGAACATCAAGTTCAGCTTGGAGCATGCGTGGAGGGAGCTTCGACATGATGTCAAGTGGTGCTCAACGTATGTGGACAAGGACAATGTTAAGGAAAAGTGTAAACAAGTACCAGAGGTTGAAGAGAGACCAATAGAGGTTAAGGCTGCTAAGGCTAAGAAGAAGAAAAGTGGAAAAGAAGAAGAACTGACAAAGATTGAAGGACTGTTGGAGGCAAAAAAGCAAATCTCAAGACAAAACGTGCTAGAAATACTGCTTACAAAGACCGAGCCACTCTCAGAGGAGGAATAAGCTCTGAAACTGAAACTTATTTCCGAAATGATGTGATAATTGTTCGTTTGTTTAGCTCTAACTATAGTACACATTTGCTTATCTTTTTAACATTGTTTAACCATCTTATTTCCTCGATTTCAAGTCAAGTACAAGACCAAGTACAAGACAAAAGCTGTTGTCTCCTCCTTTAGTCTTCACGGGTAGTTTGTTTTTTTCTCTTGTATTTCCACGTGAATCTAGTCACGGGTCCTTTAGTCTTCAAGGGTTTAGGTTGTTGTCTTTATAAAAGTCTGTTTGTAGACTCGGCATAGAGCTATTTCCTTTGCTCTTCTTGTACTCAAAACTTGTTATGATATTGGTCATTTGAAGTTACTAAATCTATTAAGCTAACTTCATCAATCCGCTCTTACCTGTACTCAAGCTTTGGTATGTTACTAGTTTCTCTCGTTGTGCTTTTTGTTAGTTGTTTTTGGCTTGTGAATATTAGTTCTATGTTCTTAGCTCTGTTCTTGTGCAAGTGAAACAGCAGGCTTGATACATACATAGAAATCGAGTGAAACTGTTGTTGATATAGAAACCAAGTGAATATTAGTTCTATGTTGTTCTGGCTTGTGATTATTATTAGCTCTGTTCTTGATATAGAAACCAAGTGAAACTCGAATTACTCTAGTTCTTGATACTTGTCAGTTTTAATTCATGAACACATATACTCAGAGAAACATGAACACACATATACTTGTCGGTTTTAATACATGAACACATATATACATAGAAATCGATCTTGCTATGTTCTTGATAGTGTTAAACTTCGTAACATAACATAGACATACATAGAAATCGATTTTGCTCGGTTTTAATACATGAACACACACACATATACATAGAAATCGATTTTGATCAATTCAATTTAATTATAATGATCTTGACTACATGTTAGGGTGATTCTACTCAGTTCATTTGAATTTTTTGACTAAAAATATAGAACTATAATGCGAGATTCTTTACGGCTTTAATCCACATAAATTTGCTGGTATATATACTTCAAGATGAGAATTTGCATGGACCGTAATTGAAACTTTAGAAAGATATAACTAAACAATACCCATTCCTGTTTGCCCCACTCTCCTCTTATATCTAGAAAATATATCTATAAGATTTAATATAACTATAATAAATTTGATTTATATCATCCGCTCATATAATAAATTTAATTTTAACGTATAATCTTGATTTTATTTGAAGAGGAGATAGTCAAATATGGTAGACGAAGTCGATCGAAGATTATATGCGATTTTGGACGAGGCTGTCGATGAATATATTGACGATTCATTGAACAACATCGTGGAGAATCAAACATCTAGACCGACTAGACCGAGGAGACGTGCATATCATGAACGAGACCGCGAACCGGGCCACAACCGTCCATGGAATGATTACTTCAGTGAAAATCCCACATATCCGGCTCATTTATTTAGACGCCGTTTCCGCATGAACAAGCCAGTATTCCTGCGTATTGTCGATCCCCTCTCTGAAAATGTTCCATTCTTTCAACAAAAAAGAGATGTCATTGGAAGGTTAGGTATATCTCCATTATAAAAATGTACGGCAGCTATTCGTATGCTTGCTTATGGTTGTGCAGCTAACGCTGTGGACGAATATCTCCGACTTGGTCAAAGCACTGCACTTTCGTGTTTAACCAATTTCACAGAAGCTGTTATACAATTGTTTGGAGATGAATATCTACGAAGACCTACTGCAGAAGATCTTCAGCGACTGCTCGATATTGGAGAGATACGCGGCTTTCCGGGGATGATAGGAAGCATTGACTGTATGCATTGGGAGTGGAAAAATTGCCCGACCACTTGGAAAGGACAGTACACACGTGGATCAGGAAAGCCGACAATTGTCTTGAAGGCCGTAGCTTCACAAGATCTTTGGATATGGCACGCTTTTTTTGGTCCTCCAGGTACCTTAAACGATATCAACGTCCTCGATCGGTCCCCTGTTTTTGATGACATTTTACAAGGTCGCGCTCCACCGGTACAGTACGTGGTGAACGGACACCAGTATTCTTTGCCGTACTACCTCACGGACGGGATATATCCAAAATGGTCAACATTTATCCAATCTATCTCACTTCCTCAAGGTCCTAAAGCGGAGTTATTTGCTAAGGTTCAAGAATCAACCCGAAAAGATGTCGAACGTGCTTTTGGAGTATTACAAGCTCGATTTGCGATAGTGAAAAGGCCGACAATTTTGTGGGACAAGACACAAGTTGGGATGGTTATGCGAACATGCATCATACTGCATAATATGATAGTAGAAGATGAACGCAATGGATACACTTTGTATGATACATCCCAGTTTGAAGATGGAGACTCGAGTCGAAGTTCACATGTGGATATGTCATATTCTACCGAGATGCCTTCAAAACTCGGTAATATTATGGGCGTACATAATCAAGTTCGTGATCGACGTATACATGAACAACTGAAAAAAAAATTGATTGAAAATATTTGGAACAAGTTTGGTAATGACGAGTATGTTTAGTGTTGTATGTTTAAATTATGAAGATGTTTAGTGTTGTATGTTTAAATTTATTATTCAATAAATCAAAATTTTAAATTTACATGTTTTACAATTATATTATTTTGTAATACCTAAGGATTCCATTATGGATAACACCATTGGAGCAACATTTGTCATTAAGATCCTTAACTATTCCAAAAAAAAAACAATTAATCTAATCCTAAGGATTCCAATAGTGAGTAACACCATTGGAGATGCTATTGGAGATGCTCTTACATGACTCACGCTAAGACAACACTAACTAATGGGCTTAACAGCAGAAGCTCACTCGCAAAACCCAATTACATCACCACTTCAAGAACACTAACATAGCTTATAGTAGGTTCTCGAACATAAGACGAGTCACATAACCACCTCCAAAGCAATAAATAAAGAAACTTATTAGCAGGAACCCACTCATAAAGAAAATCAAAGAAAAAAAAGCAAACACAAATCAAGAGACTATCACATACCACAAAAACTGAAGCGAAATACTCCAAATATGCACAAAATCGGGTCCAAAACCATTGCTACATTGAAAATTCTTAAGGTGTGTCTTCACCTTTACAAAGAAAAAGGGAGAACCACTACCAACAGAGTCCAAGTAAACCAAGCAGTGGCACTAGGATGCAGTCATGCAGCAACTCCAAACATTGGTGCCAACAAAGAAAAAACTATATAACCACATAGCTAAACTCTATGTTACTGCTGCCTTTGAGAACCAAAGAGCGTTTCACACTGCAATGCTGAAGTAAAGAATCATTGACAATCAAGACCATGGACCAGAGACAAAAGAGAGGGACGACCACCACAGGAAACAGTCATCGTCTCGAGGGCAAGAGCGAACTTGGAATCTCGTGCCAATTTCTCTTTGAACTCAAGAAGTATTTCCATGGTTATCTTTAAGAGCAAACTCTAACTCAAATTAAAAACCTTTTAGGGGAAATTTTTTTTTAGGCCAAAACCATTAGGAGATTGTCCATTTAGTCTAATCTCATTTACTTATTGTCTCATTAGGTTAAATATTTTTTAAATGGCAATATTACCCTTAACTGCATATTATTTTAATTAAAATTTCTTAATTACATTAATTAACTATTGAAACATATTTATTTAATGTTAAAATAAATATATTATTATCCTAAAATCTAAAGGCATTAACAAAAAAAACCTAATCTAAACCTAATTTCCCTGCACAACAAAGACATCATCGTCTCCACCTCTCTCCATTCCTGTCTCAGTTTTGAAGAAAACCTGAAGCCATCGCCGTCTCCGCCTCCCTCCCTTCATCTCTGACGTATTGTCCACTCCGGTTTCACTCTCTTTTCCCTCCCCAACGAAGCCATCATTGTCTTCACCTCTCTCCGTTCATCTCGCGGTTGCGACGAAGACTGAATCTAGTGTATGACTTTCATCTCTCTATTAGGTATGTCCTTGTATGGATCTGCACTACGCTTTTGTGTGTGCTTTCCTCTCTCGGAAATTGTCCCACATACCTCGTGAAGAAACGAACCGACAGTGAAGCTCCTTGGACTTTTGATGTGAACTGTATAAACTTGGCAGCATCTTTAATCTATGGCTATGCAATAATTGTGCCAGTGGTGTTTTACTTCTCACTCAAGTATATGGGGTCCAAAGCTGATCATTTAAGATTCTGGGGATACTCTTTCTTTGTTTTCGTTCCAACCACTATAAGAATCTACTGTAATATCTAATAGAATCAACCTAAAGTGGAGTTTATGAGATGGGTCATGATCATTCTTTTTTTTGCAGCTTCCATTGCTTATCCCGGTGGTGTTTCTGAGATGGGTGATCATACTCTTAGCTGGTGGCACATCATCATGCTTTGTTGCCATGAATCTACGGACTTACCTTGAGGCGAGCAATGATCTGACAGTTGTAGTGGCTGTAGCGTTTGGTCTGCAAATGGTTCTTTCTATCTTCATCAAAGTCTGGTTCTTTCCTTCAACCTCCACACCGCACGAGATGAAACATATGTAATGTATGTAAAAAC
>JABAYD010002640.1:0-12741 GCA_014822095.1 Diplotaxis tenuifolia
CTCGAGCAGAGAAGATCTACAACGATGTACAAGCTCGGATCGAGGAGGTTCAGATGCAGCTGACGCAAGAGAACCCGGAGGGTCCACCGGTCGAGCTTTCCGTCATCGATCAAGACAAAATTTTTGAGGAGGTAAAATTTCGATCTTTTGATAATATTTACATTTTTTTTAGTTTTCACATATATACTAATTAATTAATATTCATTTATCAGTTAAAGATTTCCCCGAAGAAAAAGGAACGTATAGTTGGGATCGGAAGTGTGAACGATGTCTCGAGGGCAAGAGCTGCACATGCTGCAAGAATAGAAGAAGAATCCTCTCTCCAGCGGGATTTGTCAATTGCCAACCGAGTCATAGACGAGCACAAAGACAAATTTAAGGCTATGGTAAATTTGTTCGATCTGAGCTCGAACGTAAACCCGTATATTTTGTCTGCATGGCAGAATCTACATCCGACCTTTAACCCCGACCCCAATTCGAGAGAGCAGGCGGATTTAGATTGACGTGCAGAGCGTGGTAGTTCCAATCTTGCGGACGAAATGAACCTTAGTAATTAGTTTTTTGGTTTTAATTAATTTTTATTTTGAATATTTTGATATTATTTTTATCAAGGATGATTAGATATTTTCTTTTAAATTCTAAAAAATTTCAAAAAATTAATTTCTTAAATTTTATATATTTTATTTTAAAATATATAATAATAACGTTTAGTCGTAAGTTCAACTCTAGTTTACGATCAATGAACATCAACTGTCGATGTAAAATAACCGTTGGAGTACGACTAATTTACCTCGACAATTTGTAAGATTACGACCAATGAACGTTTAAAAGGTAAACGTAATTAACTTTAGAATTATGACCAATCATTTACGTTTAATTAACGACTATATATCATGTCGTAAGATAACGACTAATGTACGACTCCGAATATTACGACTGACTTATGACCACGCGCTTTACGGCTAATTTAAGACTAGGCGCGTTACGACTAATTTACGACTACGCGCTTTACGACTAATTTATGACTAATTACGACTATGTGCATTATGACTAATTTACAACTAATATATATTCTCGTAAATTTACGATCAATGTCCGTCAAATAGAGAATTACAACCAGTGTATAACAACCAATTACGTTTCGACGTAAATTGGTAGCATATTACGACCAATTAACTACTAATTATGTAGTCATTAAGGACTTGTTTTCTTGTAGTGATGTGGTCCCTCGAGAAAAGAGGATCAAATCATGTAGGAGACGCTAAGGAGATAGGAGGTGAAAATACAGTTCTCATTTCTCCTTCGTGTTTCAATGTGCTGGCATGGCCGTATAAGATGATGAATGTGAAGATGATGATGTTGAGGAAGGAAAGTTGCCTTCGGAGAGTACCAAGATCGTGTTGCCAGCAGTAGAAAAGAAAGGAGGGAGAAACCAACATCATGTTCTTAAAAACGCAAAGAACACTACAAAAAATATAAATGTTGGTAGCAGTTTGCGGTTGCACGAATTCACTAGCTGCTACCAAAAATGTCAAAATTGGATGACAACTTTATTGTAGCACAAAATTCACGCTAAAAAAATAATAAATGGTGAAGCGAAATTTGCAAATTTTGTTTACAATAACACTTTTGTGTGAAAAATTTAGAGTTTACCCGCCCAACACTTGGAAAAGAAAAACACTTTGCCACACAAACATCTCCCTGTAAAACAAAACCTCTCTCTATAAACAGACGCTCCCACCTCTCTCTAAAAACAGATCTAAGAACCCTAGCTCCGGCTCGGCGGCCGCCGTAGCCGGAGACTTCCTCTCTTCCCTTTTCTCGTTTTTTTTGCTCTCTCTCAGGTTTTATCTCCCTCTGTCTCTTTGCTGTGAGCTCTGGGCTGTCGAGACCAAGACGAAGAATCTCTTTTTAGGATTTGACAGAGTCGGTCTCTAGCTTCTTTTGGAGTAACGGCGAGGCTTTAGGGATGACGGAAAGATAGTGGTCGGCTTTTAGGGTGAAGATTCACCAGATCTAGTTTTCCCTTTTTTAGATTTACGGTGTCTCCTTCTTCAGCGTGGCGCGTGTAACGGTCAGACACCTCCTCTAGAGTGAATCTCCTCCCCTAAGCGGCGGTGAGACTCCAACAAGAGAGAATCAATGGTCAGCAGAAGGTGAGTTTGGCCTCCTGTTCTCGGAGTCAACATGTATAGGGGCATAACAGGGAAAGCGTAGTCAACCGGAGTTGTGAGTCCTGACAGTGTACGTGGTGGAGATCTACATCCCAGCGCTAGAATTGATGTTCTCTCTCGTTCTGGTGGTACGATCTCCACACCCTCCCCAAATGAAGTTTTGTTGAACCGGCTCGCCTAGAAGTTGCTGAAACCCAACTTTCATTCCGGTCTCCATGTCCGGCTTCTCGGCTGAGAGTTTGAGATAACGAACCCAACTGACTCGAGACAATACGGGAACACGCCCCTTGGTGTTGGTCTGTTGGTGCAAGGACGTCAAGCTTATTTTATGGATGCTAACAACGTGAACAAGGAATGATAATTCCTTATAGGTTTCAGGTTAATTGTGTGTTGAGTTATCTTGTATTTGAGGTCGAATTTTAGGAAGTTTAAGGGATGGTTCACTTCGTGTCGTGGAGTGAATTCATTCTATTGTGGTTAAAAAATATTAGGTTGCCTTGGATCCAACTCAGTGATTCAAGGTGGAATTAGACTGCTTCATTATATTATGTGGTATAATCTCTAGTGGGATTAAATCTTTGTACCAATACATTCTGAAATGAATGCTGATCTTGAGCCAAAAAAAAAAAAAAACACTTTGCCACCAAAACCAGTTGACTATTCTTTTTTTTTCTAACTTATTCTTCTCAATCTTTTGTTTTCTCTGATATCAGATTTCATCTCCTCGATCATGATGTTAATCATCTCACCCAGACATCTCTCTTTCACTCTCTGAATCTCTCTCTCAAATGTGACACATGGATCTCAAACCAAGAACTGGGTGATACAGGGATTTCTATCAACTAGACACGTCATCATGACACGTCAGCTAAGGAAGAGAGCAACTGAAACTTCTATAAAACAGAGCTCACGGTTTCTTTTAGATGCAATCAAGAAAATTGTAACAGTTGTTAGATCAACTTCTTCTTCTCTCTTTTAGGGTTCTTCCTAAGAATCCTTCTGTAATTCAAGTTTTGGTTCAAACCTGGAAAAAATCGTTCTAAATCGGGATCTTTTGCAATTGAGCTACCGATAGGTGTTTTATGAACGTCTATTCGGATTTATCGGTTCGTAATACAGATTCTCTGTATCAGTGGTATCAGAGCCACTCATCCTCGGAGTTGGTGGCGGTGTTGATCGGAATCCATGGCGGAGTCTAGATCGCAAGTGTTGTTGAGAGAACCGGTGGCGGTGCGTGAGTCGTAAGAGGCGACTGCGAGCAGGTTTGATGCCATAGAGAAAGCATTGACGTTGCAGAACGAGACATATGCGAAGATGAATGAGAGCGTTAGAGAAATAACCAAAGCTTTTCGATTGATGATCGGGAGTAAAAAAGAGGGCACATATAACTTTGTTTCTTGTTTCAGCGGTGGGGATCCGAGATTGTGGATGAAGAATATGGAACATCAATTCTTTCTTGATGATCGGTTGGAGTCACAGAAATTGGATTTTGCAGCTGGATACATCAAAGGAGAAGCTCAGGTTTGGTTCCAATGGCGACAATCATTGTGGCCTTTTGGTATTTGGGAGGATTTGAAGAGAGCCTTATTGCTGCGGTTTGGAAACAAAGATGATCCAGAGCGGATACGAATAGACGCTGAGAATCAACGTTTTGTTCACGAGGTGATAGTCAACCATAGAAAGGACCACGTCGTGAATCTTGCATCACTCAAGAGTCATCGAGAAGAAAGTACAATGGATTCAACTATTTCAGGAATGCACATGGAGGATATTGTGTCTTCTCCAGGGGAAATTGGACTTGAATCTGAGGGAAAAGGGAAAGAATCATTGATTACTCATAATCATTTGTTACAGGAGCAAGACAAGAATTGTTTCCCCGATTCATTAGTCTTGGATTGTGCTATGTTGCATGTGATGCAAACTCAGAGTGAAGAGCTCGTAACAGAGGTATCTATCTCTCTTTTGGAACCATGCCATAGGGTAGATGAGTTGAGATGGGTGTTGCTTAAGAATAGTAGCTCGCACTCTTTATCTGATGATTCATCTTATGATCAAGTTGGTGGTGTTTGGAGTGTTTCAAAGGTCGAACAAGCTTGCATTCTATATATGGATGTGAAGGAAAAGTTGTTTCAACAATCAGTCCAAGCTATTGATTTCGTTGCACACAAGGTGTTTGATCAAATGTGTTTAAGAGAAAGAAGAGAGAATCAACAGAAGATCATGAGTAAAATGCTAAAGACATGGAGATTTAAGTTCAAGAGAAAGGAGTTGACTGGAACCAGGCCACAATTTGCCCATTTTAATTTCATGGAATCAGTGAGATCAAGGACCACATGGGAGCATTGGAGATTGGTAAATTTGATGACTAAGGGACTCTCCGGCCTGTCTCTTTGTATCGAAGTTTGGGAATCTGGTGGTGTCTTTCCTAAGCTAACTAAGTGGCAGGGATTGGGGACATCTCATGTACATAATTGGATGATAAGAAAGAAGATTAGATCGCTTGTTTGTTATGGCGTTGAGCAAAGGCTCCCTTACAATGTCAAGCAACAACAGTATCTGAATCATTTCGGTGACATGCTACCATTGGGACAGGAGTTACAGTATTCAAGTGATCTTCACATCTTTGCAGCTTGGAAATTTCTTGTACTCTCAATCTGTTATGAAGGAGTTGTTTGGAAATGGTTTTATAGCTCTCGTATGAGGTTGCAGCAAAACAGAGAAGTCCTTTCATGGTGGGCCAACTTAGCGAAAGATATAGATGAAGGGTTACAGCCACAGTTCTGGGATTTTTCTATGCCTGCAATGCAGAAAACCATTATTACTGACACCCAAGGGTCTTATACTATCAGCATGGTGGAGCTTTTGATGCCTGAGATGTCTGTGTTGTTGATCTTCACTGTTCATACCACCATAGTGACAATGACATTATGTCTCATCGTTCCTGTTCCAGATCTCATAAAAAAAAGGGTGATGCTGTTGTTGTTGATTGTGCGTTGTGCTTTGAACATATTGCTTGTGTTGATGTGGCTGGTACTGGAAAATACAAAGAAGTGTGGAAGGAAATTGCAGAGAAGAATCAAACAAGGCAAACTTCTCAAGTCCTGGAGATTAAGTTTCAGAGGCTGATTTTGCAGGTTGCAGTGGAGTTTGATGAGTTTCATGACCAGAGAAGAGAGTGTGTTCTTGAGATACAGAACGTATATACCAAGAGGTGGCTAATGGGTATTGTGAGGTAGAGATTTCTTTGAGGACGTATAGCCATGTTCACAACAAACAATATGTGGGAGTTCAAGTTAACCTTGTGGAGAACGGCAGAGAAGAACACTGTGATGCGGAGATCAAAACGTCTATGCCTAAAGTTGTGCATGTGAAGTATTGTGGGATTATTTGAGAAGCGTTGCAGCAGGGATTTGATACAGGAGTGTGCTTATGATTAAACCTTGTGGACAAGGTTGTTTGAAGGGGGAAGATTTGATACAGGGATTTCTATCAACTAGACACGTCATCATAACACGTCAACTAAGGAAGAGAGCAACTGAAACTTCTATAAAACAGAGCTCACGGTTTCTTTTAGATGCAATCAAGAAAATTGTAACAGTTGTTAGATCAACTTCTTCTTCTCTCTTTTAGGGTTCTTCCTAAGAATCCTTCTGTAATTCAACTTTTGGTTCAAACCTGGAAAAAATCGTTCTAAATCGGGATCTTTTGCAGTTGAGCTACCGATAGATAGGTGTTTTATGAACGTCTATTCGGATTTATCGGTTCCTAATACAGATTCTCTGTATCACTGGGGAACCCTAATCCGTTGTCGCAGACTGTTCCAACTCCGACGGTGGCTCTTAACCCTGACTCGTTTACTCCGTGTCTCTCACTCGACGGCTCTTCCTTCTCCGCCGATCTCTACAGTCTCTCCTGCATCTTGTTCGAGCACTGGTATATTGCGGAAAGTCCGACAATTTCGACGGATCTAACTGCGCTCGCACCGGATTCGTGAGCCGTCACGAAGTTCCCAAAAGAATTCAGGTTCGTAGCCAAACATTGATTCGTGCTGTTTTGAGATGATTCGAGTAGAATGGTTCCAGATTCGTAGTGCTTAAGTGAGATTTTGTGCAGATTTGCTCGTTTTTTAGTGGTTACTCTGTTGAGATTGTTAGTTGATGAGTGAGCTATCTTTGTTGATTTTGAGTGAGTTTAGGTTTATCTTATTAGGTTTCGTACCAGTTTCGATCTATCAGTTTCAGAAGACTATTTATTTGTGGCTAGGCTGCTCTGTACTTGTGTTTTAATCTCATCATATATCATCAGAAACTGCTGAGATTGCAAATTTGTGTACATTTTTGTTCAGTTCGGTTTTTGAAGTTAAATCATTCATAAGAGTGATTAGGAGGTGTTTTGGCTTACAGAAAAGATTTCAACTTTGATTGATAAAAGCTATTAGGTTTCTTTCTTTGCTCCTAGGCTTGTGTTCTTAATTAAGATTTCATTGCAATCTGATGCTTAATGTTCATTAACCACTGTCAAGTTCTGTGTACCATACTTCTAGTATACTTATAGTCTTTTTTGTTTTGATATTTTCTGAAGGATGGCGTAGGATCTTTGCCGAGCTGTTCCCGTTAAGAGAGATATCGAGTAGGTTGATGCTTATCTCCTTCCTCCATGTCGATTCTTGCTATAATTGTTCCCAAGTCTTAGGTTAGATGTAGAGATAATTGTTCCCAAATAAAGTTGTCATCTTTTGATTCATGGCTAGCATAAAAAATTGTGCTTTATACTAGGATTGCTTCACTGATTTGCGTAATGATCGTTTTGCAGGTTACTTGAGTTTATGAGAAAAGAACACAGACTTTGCAAACAGAAGCTACAACTCTCTTAGCCCAGCTTACTCTTTGGCAGGTTGTTGATGTTTCCTCTACTGTATTGTTGATGTTTCCTCTACTGTATTGTTGATGTTTCCTCTATTATAAACTCCTAGATGGTTTTGGCAGGTTAGTAGTGAATGAGTCTGCAGGAGAAACTGAGTTGGTATTAGTGAACATATTCTTGAGTACTAGTGTTTAACTAAACCATACTAAGCATAGAAGTTTCTTTTGGAGACACGGGTTATATTATATGTTATATGCTGGAGACTGTCTCAGAATTTTTTATGGTTTGTAATTGGTTAGTGTTCGGAAGCATATGCACGTTATAGTTTCCACAGAGGTTACAAATGCCAGATTGCTAGGCAAGTAGATGTTTGATTTGCTGAATCATTTATATTTATTTTCTTTCGCACTCTCTGTCTCTCTGTTTTTGCTTTTGTGTTCTGATTCTGTTTTTTTTTTTTGTGTTCTTAAACAAGGTGGAGGAGGCTGAAGAAGCTTGATGGTGGTGGTCTCGCCACCAACGCCATAACACAAGAAGCATCGCTCGAGACGAAAAGACAAAGGGCTGATGATTCAAGATTCAAACGATTCAAGAACATAACATAACTCGTGCTCTGCTTGGTGGTCATTGGTTACTGTGTTCTTACTGTGTTCAAAGTGTTAAAACAGGTTATATACTTTTGTATATGAATTTCGATGTATATTTTTCTGTTTATTTGTATTCTGTTATTTTGTTTTTTTTTTTTAAAAACAAAACCTTAAACCCTAAACATCTATTATATTAAAAGAGAAGTCACAACATTGATTAATGTATGATTTTTTAGAAAATTGACTTATTCCTAAAAATGGACCTCACCATTATTATGCTTAATTAATCACACATTATAACATACTTAATTGACACATCTTAACAAATAATAAGCCTAACATTTATTATGCCTAAGTAATAGGCCTAAAATTTCGGTTTGCATAACTAACATAATATTCTTCAAATTAATTGAATTGTGAATTGTAAGTTAACTAAATTATGGTCTACTTCGACGACTATATTGCAGTTTAACGTGTACTGCCGATTAACGTGTATACCTTTTATCTATGATTCAAGTTACTTTTTATCTTTTGTTTTTGACTACACTGCGGGTTAAGAAGTTATACAAACATTATAAATATCTTAATCTTTACCCATTCTAAATATCAAACCACCTATAAATGTTTTGTGATTAAATTTTCAAAATTAATTTTTTCTTCTATATAAATCTTTACCAATCGTAATTTTTTAAGCACGTCTTGAAAACCAAGTATAATCATAAATTATAATTTGTTGTAATATTTTTTTTTGTCAAAAGTTGTTGTATTGTCTTTTAACTTAAAAAGCCAATATAATCACAAAATATTTTTCTTGATACGATTTTTTCAAAATTTTATGCTTGATGATTACAACTTATAATATTCTAAGGATATATATCAAACCTATTTGCTAGATTTGATGATTGTGCGGATCATAAAATATTGTTATGTAACATTACTAATTTACATATTTTATTTAAATTTGAAATATATGTAAAATTAAACATTGTTTAAATTTGAAATATATGTCAGAAAAATATTAGGGATATTTTTAAAATTATTTTACATCATTTTTAATTTTGTTTATAAATAAAAATAAATTATAATTATAATTATATTTTATGATAATTAGAGTTTTAATCAAATAATTTTCGAAAATATACCTTGAAAATATTCTAAAATATTTTGTAAGATTTGGGATAGATTTGGGATAGTTTTAAAATTATTTTACATCATTTTTAATTTTGTTTATAAATAAAAATGAATTATAATTATAATTATATTTTATGATAATTAGAGTTTTAATCAAATAATTTTCGAAAATATACCTTGAAAATATTCTAAAATATTTTGTAAGATTTTTTCAAAATGATATTTATTTTTATTTCAAATAAAAATTCAAGATATGAAAAGATATTATAATGATGATATGTAAACTTTTATAATTTTTTTAAAGATAGTCCAAATTAGAAAAAATCACACATGAAATAAATCATGACTTCTGTTTTAATATAATAGAAGTATGAGTTAATTATTTATATATTTCCGATATCTTCTATATTAAAATATAAGTCATAACTTGATTTCATGTGTGATATTTTAAATTTTGGACCTATTCCTAGAAAAGAGAGTTATATTATATTTTTCAATCATTAATTATTTTGATATTAAATAAGAGATATTTCTAATATAATCTGCTTTATTTCCTTAATAACCGGAACTAACTTATCTCACAGTTATGTTTTGTAATCTACAACTTTTTTGGTTTAGTGCCAATTTGTATGATTAACATATATTATTCTTTCTTTTTCTTAGATGACACATATATTACTTTTATCATACCATATCAATGATAAAATAAAATCATTGAAAACATATGAAAAAAATTAAGATTACTTTTGTTTTTCAGCATGAATACTCGATAATATAAATCTATAAAGCTACAAGTTTAATTTTTTGAAAACATTATATTTGTGAAATGGTACAATATTTCTGAAGATGACGATAAAAAAATATTTTACCAATCTTTATATGTATAGTTACGATTTCAATAGTGAAATAATTATACAAAAATATATATAAAAGAAGATACAAAATACATGTCAAAGTTTCAAACAATCTACTCAATAAAAAAATATACAATAAATTTTATATGTTTTAAAATTGATAGACATACCTCACGTATATTATAATATATACTAATTTAGAATTGAAAACAAAATATTTATAAAAAATAAATGAAACCAAAATATCCGCGCGGTTGCGCGGGTCGAGATCTAGTTAACTTTAAAACTTAAATCTTTTCATAATATAATTTCAAACTAGAAATTAAATTCTAAATTTAATCATATTTAAAATCTATCTAAAATTGTAAGTTACCACTAAATCTTAGATCTATACGCTAAATATAATACCCTAAACTCCAAATTTAAACTCTACAAACAATAAATCTAATCATTTCAAATAATATAATTACTAAACTAAAATATATTCTTTTTAGAGATTATAAATTTATTTTATTTTTTTCAAATATTTATCTTAAGTTTTAACTTAACCACAATTCTATTTCACAAACCTCAAACCATACACTTTAAACTTAAACACAAATATATAAACTAATAGTCAAAAATCAAAATGAACATTTGTAATTTTCAAAATTTTTAATTTTATAACTTTATAATTTATTGTTTAAATCTTAACTATAAAACTTAACTCCAAACATAATTTCAAAACTTAACTCCAAAACACTAAGTATGCTTTAACCCTTAAACTCAAAACATAATTAAAACTCTATTTTGTAACACCATAACCTATAGTCTTAAAATTAAATTCAAAATTTAATTTCTTTAATCTTAAGTTATAACTTACAAAACAGAAAACATAAAACCTAAATCTTCAATCAAACCTTATACCCTAAACCCTAACTCGAAACATAAACCATATCTCCACCTGGTAAAAATCTAAAAATCTAATTCAAATTATTTTTTTTCTTTTATAAAAGTGTGTTATAGTAAAGAAAAGAAATGTTATAGAAATTAAAAATTTAAATAATATGACCCAATTGTCAAAAAATTAACAAAACACAAAACACAGAAAAATGTTTTTTTGGTTACTAAACAAATAAATGGTTGACAAAAAATAAATAAATAAATGGACTGAAATATGAACCAATCATACATAAGTGCGCAGATCACGGATCACCATCTTGACCGTTGATAGACTTTAATCCAAGGGTCAGATTCGACCCTTTTGTGTTTATTCTTTTGTCCATCTCTCTCTTCTGTTTGTCGTAACATTTTATCTTCTACCTCACAGATTTTTTTAATTCTTCCTCTGTTAACTTCATCCTCTGATTTCTTCTTTCTCCATTTTCTGTTTTCTTCCTTCTTCGTCCTCTATCTCACAGATTTCTCTTGTCCCTCTCTCTTCTCTGTGGAACTCATGAAGTTTGTGGCTTTTGTTTAGGGTTTCATTAAGCTTTTGTCGCTCTCTCTCCTGCGTCCATCTTCTCCGACTCTCTCTCTCTCTCCACGGCTCCATGTCTCTCCATCTCCATGTTGGCTATGTCAATGGTAGTGAATCCCCAACTCTTTTTTTTAGATCTACAAATAACTACTTTCTCATCATCTCTCTTATGTCTGGTTTTAATTTTGGTGAAGGTTGAAGTGAACCAGAGGTTGTGGAAGTATGCGACTAGCGTAAGAAAATAGAGGTTGTGGAGGTTGGTGTAGCAGAACCGATGCATGAGACGGATGCGCTGGAGGCTGTATGCGCTGTATGCGGAGGTTGGATGCGGAGGCGGCGGCGGCGGAGGTTCTGTATGTAAACCGGTTTAATTTATAAAACATTTGTAATATGGTTTAGTTTATAAACCGAAATCAGGTGTAAATCAAATTTTTAATAGAAACCGAAATCATTTGCAAACCGGTTTAATTTATATATCGAAATCAGTTATAAACCAACTTTAAATACTAGATCGGATTAAATCTCAAAAAAGAATCAATTTAAATTTTTGGGGAAATTGTTTTTTAGGCCAAAACCATTAGGAGATTGTCCCTTTAGTCTAATTTCATTTACTTATTGTCTCATTAGGTTAAATATTTTTTAAATGGCAATACTACCCTTAACTGCATATTGTTTTAATTAAAATTTCGTAATTATATTAATTAAATATTGAAATAGATTTATTTAATGTTAAAATAAATATATTATTATCCTAAAATCTAAAGGCATTAACAAAAAAAAAACTAATCTAAACCTAATTTCCCTACGCAACAAAGACATCATCGTCTCCACCTCTCTCAGTTTTGAAGAAAACCTGAAACCATGGCTATCTCCGCCTCCCTCCCTTCATCTCCGACGTATTGTCCGCTCTGGTTCCACTCTATTTTCCCTCCTCGACGAAGCCATCATTGTCTTCGCCTCTCTCTGTTCATCTCGCGGTTGCGACGAAAACTGAATCTCGTGTATGACTTTCATCTCTCTATTAGGTATGTCCTTGTCTGGATCTGCACTACGCTTGTGTTTGTGCTTTCCTCTCTCGGAAATTGTCCCACGTACCTCGTGAACAAACGAACCGACAGTGAAGCTCCTTGGACTTTTGATGTGAACTATATAAACTTGGCAGCATCTTTAATCTATGGCTCTGCAATAATTGTGCCAGTGGTGTTTTACTTCTCACTCAAGTATATGGGGTCCAAAGCTGATCATTTAAGATTCTGGGATACTCTCTCTTTGTTTTCGCTCCAACTACTGTAAGAATCTCCTGTAGTGTCTTATAGAATCAACCTAAAGTGGAGTTTCTGAGATGGGTCACGATCATTTTTTTTGCAGCTTCCATTGCTTATTCCAGTAGAGTTTCTGAGATGGGTGATCATACTCTTAGCTGGTGGCGCATCATCCTGCTTTGTTGCCATGAATCTACAGACTTACCTTGAGGCGAGCAATGATCTGACGGTTGTAGTGGCTGTAACGTTTGGTCTGCAAATGGTTCTTTCTATCTTCATCAAAGTCTGGTTCTTTCCTTAAACATCCACACCACGAGATGAAACATATGTAGTGTATGTAAAAACGTTTTCGATTTTGATGTGTTGTGGTAGAACAATGAATTTGTCATTACCAGAGAACAAAACCCACAA
>JABAYD010002655.1:0-16673 GCA_014822095.1 Diplotaxis tenuifolia
ATAGTTTTCCCAAAATTTTATATAATCATAGGGTAATATGAATCAAATATCCGAGTTTGTTTTTGAAAATATTTGTGGTCCGGTCATAATTTTTTCAATTATTGGGATTCCAGAAATTTTTGTAAATTTTTATTGGATATTTGATTTCATTCGTACAAATAAAATAAAAATTAAATAAATAAATACATAAATACAAATTAAAAATAATACAAATAATCATATTTTATTAAAAAATTGTTTACTTACTTATAAAATTTGAATATCTGAAATAATTAAATAAATAGATATTTAAAATTTTAAATAAATAATTATATGATATATATATATATTTAGTTAAGTATATGTATATAACAGATCATATATTCATTCTTAAATATATGTATATAAATGATTTATTAGTATTTGCAAAGTTACGGATGTCCAGATTTTTTGATTCAAATCAAAACATATAACAAATTGATCAAATTTTACATATATTTTGTCCAGCCTAAGATTCCTTACTACTTGTAAATATTAGAGTTTTTGTTTAAAGATCTGGCTTTATTGTCAAGGGAAAAGGGAAATTACAAACTCTATTTCTTGGGATTTTTGTCTTCAATTTAATACTAATTTTCCTTTTTAAAAATTTTAAAGAAAAAATTATTTGATGATAATTTTTTTATTTTAATATTTTGAGATGTGTTAGAACATCTCATGACTAAAAGATAATAAAAATTAATTTTAAAAAATTTGAATTTTATTAAATAGTAAAATGTAAAGAGTGTTTATTTTTTCTTTCTTTTTACAAATCCTAAACAAAAAAACAATATTTGTAAAGTAATTTCTTTAATGCTATTTTTCTCTCTAAAATGTTAAGATAAGATAATTGTAATAGATTATTTGATAGTAATTTTACTTTTATTTAATAGTATTTTTCCAATTTTAAATTCTAAACAAAAAATAATTACAAAATATTATTTAATAGCAATTATCTTTTTAATATTGTGTCATGTATTAAAATTATAAGAAGAAAAAAGAGTACACTTTAAAGTTAAATGTACTTTACAATAACTTTACGAGTGTTATGAATTGCTATTCTAGGTATTCTAGGTATAGATCCGTGCGATTCACTGATTTTGATTGGTATTTGAATATTAATTGTAATTTTGGTTTACTCATAATATTAGTTATTGAGTAAACGAATATTAATATTTAATTATATAAAATTAACAGAGTAATTTTAATATTAGCTGGAAATATTTATTTGATAGTGGTTTTTAATTTCTAAATCATAGACAATAACTATTTAATGCTATATCTTATACAGTAAAATTGAAATGCGAACAACAATATGGGTTGAACAACCATAATTATTTGGAAAAAAATATCACGTTCAAAGATAATAATATTGTTCTTATCATGATATGTGTTTTGATCAAGACATAGCAATGTGTAAATTATTTGTCAGAATTTTCTGGGATTCAATAATGTTTGAATTATGATTTTGATTCTGCTTTCAAAAAGTTACAATTTAAATAAATTGTACCGTACAAATAAGTGTATATAAATGATAACAAATGCATACCAAAATTCAGGAATTCTACAATGACAACAAAAATATTACTAAATAGCCATAGAAATATTAGAACATGTTTAAACAAGAAAATAACATACAAAATTAAGAGCATAAGAATGTGTTTTATGTTGTCATTTTATTGTATTTCATTATAATTCATAGTTCTCTAGGGCTGGAGTTTGTTTTGATTTTTGAGATCTAACTTTTTCTCTCTAGCCATACAAATTTGTTAATAAATAAATATATACACAATATGGTTACTGAAACATAAATACCAATCAAAATTTACGCGGAAAATAAATTATTCATTAAAATAAGTTTACAATATATGTGCAAAATCCTATAGTTACAATAATGTTTTTTTGTTCTGCACGAAATTAAAATCAATCAAAACCCGTGCATCGCACGGGTCCATACCTAGTATCTTATAAAAAGGTATTCCATGTGGAAGCATCGTATTCTAATGGTTAAGGTTTAAAGTCTTTTATATACAAGTTTGCGGTTAGAATCCTAGACTATGCAATTTACTGCAAACGATTTATTAAACAATTATGCAGACTACTACAGGAAAAAAGTGTACAATATCAGAGCTTCAAGTTGGAGACTCGATCTAAGTTTAAGTTGAAATTTCAAATCTTGGTGATTGTGAAGATGATCACATAAGCAAGATGGTGGACGTGACGTGAAGATATCAGGCCTATCATCCAAAGTAGCCTCGCTGAGAGAAAACATAGAAGATGGTTAAGAATTTCTTGAAGGGTCTTTCAAGACACAAGTACATCTAGATCGTGGTGTCGTTTGAGCAAGTCCTAGACCTCAACACTACGGCGTATGAGGACATTGTAGGAAGGATCAAGGCATACGAGGATCGTTTAGGTGGAGAAACTAAGAAAGAAGACCAAGGGAAGCTCATGTTTACGAACAACGACCAACATAGCCAGAGGAGCTATGAGAGTTTCCGTGGTAGTGGTGGAGGACATAATGGAAGAGGCACATGTCGAGGTATGTTACACAACCAAAATCATGTGTCCACACACCAAAGACAATAACTCGAAGAATGATCGTTCAAAAGTGATATGTTGGAGATGTGACAAACCGGGTTACTACGCAAGTGTGTGTCCCAAGAAAGTAGTGAAAATCAAGAAACCAATCTGAACGAGACACATGAGGCTGATGCACTCTATGTACACGAGGTGGTGTTCTTGAACGAGGATAAGGTGATTCCGAAGAATCTTGATATCGACAAAGGCAGTGCGAGTGTTTGGTATCTAGATAATGGAGCGAGTAATCACATGACGGGAAATAAGGAGTTCTTTTCGAGTTTGAATCTAAACACCAAAGGGAAGGTGAAGTTCAGTGATGGTTCATGTGTTGACATTGTACGAAAGGGTGTTGTTCAAAGACATATATTACATACCCGATCTGAAGCACAACATATTGAGTCTTGGTCAAGCAAGAGAAAACGGATGTGAGGTTAATATGAAAGATGTCTATTTAACTCTCACAGATTCGTGGGGACGGTTGCTTGTACTTGTTACAAGATTTTTAAACCGTCTCTACAAAACCTCGATGGAGATTAGATACCTAGAGTGTTTATATGTCAGAGGTGAAGATACTACATGGAGATGGCATGATCATCTAGGACATATAAGCGATGGAGTGATGAACAACATGGTAAGAAGGAGATGGTCGTAGGAATGCTAAAGTGTAACACGCGAAGAAGACGTACGTGACGCATGTCTCGCAGGGAAGCAAATTAGACACTCATTCCCAACTAAAGCCATGTTTCGTGTGACAAAACATTGGACTTATTGCACGGAGATTCGTGTGGACCAATCATCACCAACGCCAGCAGATAACAAGTATGTCTTTGTCTTGATTGGTGACTTCTCGAGGTATATGTGGGTTATACTAATGAAGGAGAAGATTCAATCGGTTCAAAAGGTCAACCATTAAGACCTTTCGCATTGATAGAGGAGGAGAGTTTACCTCAGCTGAGTTGAAGATGTCGAACTACTTATGGGTTGAAGCTATGGTAGCCGATTTGGAAGCTATCATGAGAAAAATACATGGAAGCTGTAGATAGATCAATTGGTGTTAAATCTATTGGTTTCAAGTGAATCTACAAGATTCAGGAGCATATGAAATCAAGATAAAGGAGGAGAGTTATGCCTAAGGAATCATGTGTGACACAAAGATGGAATCGTGTAATGCGGTTCAAGTACATGTTGGAATAAGCTTGAAATAACATGAATTACAAGTTATTCTAATCCTAGTTTGTTTTGGTTATTTAAAGATATTAGGAATTATGTAAAAGTTGTTTTACTAATAAGTTTAGGTTATTGACAAACCTATAAATATAGAGTTGCAAGATTGTTGCAACCTTAAGAGAGTTTTGAGTTTGTTTTAGAGAGCTTGAGTTTTGAGGTATTTTCTCAAGTGATTAATAAGAGATGCAACTTCTAATTAACTTTTTCCTATACAAACAAAGAGACTTTGAAACTATATTTGGTATCAGATCTTGGCGGAACGATCAAACAAGAGCCATGGGAGATATCGTTGTCTCCAAATCAAAGGAAGGTGGAAGCTCTTCCAAGATTTACAGAGACGAACTATGCAGTTTGGACGATCAGAATCAGACTAGTATTGAAGATAAACAAGGTATGGGATCTGGTGGAAACGGAATCAGAGGATATGGAGAAGAATGACCTAGCTACGGCCCTAAATTCCAAGCTCTACCTAAAACACTTGTTCTGCAATTAGGCAACCTAGACACTGCAAAGAAAGTTTGGGATGCAATAAAAGAACGATATTTGGTAGCTGACCTAGTACGAGAAGCAAGATTCCAAACTCTAGCATCTGATCTTGAGAAACTGAAGATGAGAGACGATGATACTGTTGATAGTCTTGCTGGAAATTAACTGAACTATCATCAAAAGCAGCTGATTTGGGAGAAACTATTGAAGAACACGAGATCATAAAGAAGTTCTTAGCCTGCCTCCCACGAAAGAAGTACATTCGGATGGTTGTAACAGTTGAGCAGTTTGTGGATCTCAAAACCACAAATTTTGAAAGCATTATTGGGAGGTCTAAGGCTTATGAGGAAAGAATTAAAGACGAAGAAGAAGAGGAGACTCAGAGCAAACTTATGTATGCCAACCAACTACAGAGGACGTGGACGTGGTGGACGCTTTAATAACAAAGGAAGAGGCAGTGGAAGATACAATGGAGGATACTATCAAGAACCGTTTGATATGACAAAAATCATGTGCTTCCGGTGTGACAAGATGGGTCACTTTGCATCTGTATGTCCAGACCATCTTCTCAAGTTACAAGAAGTGACAGAAACCAAGGAAAGGGAAAACGATACAACAGAGGCAAAAGAACTCATGGTACACGAAGTGGTTTACCTTAATGAAAGAAACGTAAACCCACAATATTTGTGTCTAGCTCAGACAATGATAGGATGTGGTACTTAGACAACGGGGCAAGCAATCATATGACAGGAAACCGTAAGTATTTCAAATCCATTGATGAAACTATCACCGGCAAAGTGAGATTTGGGGATGATTCAAGAGTTGACATAAAAGGAAAAGGTCCAATCTTGTTTCACTTAAAAGATGGGGAAAAGAAAATACTAACCGATGTGTACTACATACCTGACCTAAGGAGCAACATAATCAGTCTAGGGCAAGCTACATAGGCTGGATGTGATGTCAGAATGAGAGATGATTATCTCACATTGAAGGATAAGGATGGAAAGCTTATCATCACAGCAAAACGGTCAAGGAACCGTTTATATAAGGTCACCATTGATAACAGTGAGAGATGTCTGCAGCTTTTTGTTATGAGTGAGTTCACAAAGTGGCACGCAAGGTTAGGTCACACTGGAAGAGAAGCAATACGCTCAATGGCAAGCAAAGTACTGGTACATGGATTAACAAAGTTCGAGATTGAAAACATCAAGTGTCCTTCCTGCATACTTGGGAAGCAAGCAAGACATGTTTTTCCTCAATCCACTAGTTTTCGAGCTGAGCATACACTTGGTCTAATACATGGAGATCTTTGTGGACCAATAACACCACCCACACCTTTAAAGAGACGGTATATCTTTGTCCTTATAGATGACTTTACTCGCTATATGTGGACAATACTTATTGCTGAGAAACGAGAAGCGTTTGACAAGTTCAAGATCTTCAAGGCCATTGTAGAAAGAGAGACATGGACATCCATCAAAACATTCAGAACAGACAGAGGAGGAGAGTTTGTATCATCAGAGTTCACAAGATTTTGTGAAACAAATGGAATAACAAGACACTTGATGGCTCCTTATACACCATAACATAATGGTGTAGTAGAAAGACGCAACCGAACTCTTCTTGACATGACCAGGAGCTTGCTTAAACACATGACACTACTAAACTATCTTTGGGGGGGAAGCAGTAAGGCATGCTACATATATTATAAACAGAGCTGCAACTCGTGTTATACAAGACACCATATTAGCTATTTAAAGGAAAGAAACCAAGCATTGAACATCTACGGATCTTTGGGTGCATTGGATCCGCAAAGATCGAGTCCCAACATCTCAAGAAACTAGACGACATGTCTCGAATGCTAATACATCTTGGAACAGAACCAGGATCAAAGGCATACATGCTATATGAACTAAAGAATAGGAGAGTGGTGGTAAGTAGAGACGTTGTATTTGATGAGAATAAAAGTTGGGACTAGAACAACTATGATAAACACAGGGAATTTGGTTCATTGTGGATTGATATTGGTCATTTTGGCAATCATGGTATTAACAATGATTTCTCTAGTATCATTGAAGATGAAGGAGAAAGAACAGAAGATCATGTTGATACTACTACTAACCAAGAAGAAGAAAGTGAGGAGAGTGAGACTGATGAATCACCTGAGCCAGAGCTAAGAAGATCACAAAGGGAAAGAAGAAGCCATGGTACCTAGATGATTACATCTTAATGGCCGAAATGGAAGGGGAGAGATTGCTACTAAGCTTGAACGATGAGCCATGGAGTTATACGGAAGCTAGAAAAGAAAAGGTGTGGAGAGACGCATGTGAAGATGAAATCAAGTCAATAGTCAAGAACAAAACATGGGACCTTGTTAAGCTTCCAGCTGGGGCAAAAGCCATAGGACTTAAATGGATCTTCAAGGTGAAACGCAATGCAGACGGCAGTATTAACAAGTTTAAGGCCCGGTTAGTAGCTAAAGGCTACATACAAAGACATGAGATTGACTTTGAGGAGGTATCTGCACCTGTAGCTCGAATAGAAACGGTGAGATTTCTGCTAGCTTTAGCAACATCAAGGGGGTGGCAAGTACATCACTTAGATGTTAAAACAACATTCTTGCACGGTGATTTGAAGGAAGATGTGTACGTTTCTCAACATGAGGGCTTTGAGGTTTCAGGACAAGAAAGAAAAGTATACAAGCTGAGAAAGGCTCTCTACGGTTTGCGTCAAGCTCCAAGGGCATGGAATGCGAAGTTAAACAAGGTAGGGGAGCTAAATTTTGTTAAATGCTCCAAGGAACCTGCAGTGTATCGCCGAGAAGACAAAGATCACTTAATTCTTCTAGCAATTTATGTTGATGACCTCTAAGTAACTGGTACTAGTATCAAGATGATTACAAAGTTTAAGAAGGAGATGTCTGAGAAATTTGAGATGAGTGATTTGGGAAAGTTAACATACTATCTAGGGATTGAGGTTGATCAACATGGTGAAGGAATCAGTTTAAGTCAAGAGAGGTATGCCAAGAAGATCTTAGAAGAAACATGAATGTTTGAGTGCAATGCAGTTCATGTACCTATGGACCCAAGTCTGAAGCTATCTAAGGCACAAGAAGAACAAAGCGTTGACGAGAAAGAGTATAAAAGAAGCATTGGTTGCTTGAGATACCTGTTACATACACGACCAGACCTATCATTCTTGGTTGGTGTTATGAGTTGGTATATGCAGAATCCGGAGACGTCTCATGTTGCTGCTATGAAACAAGTTTTGCGTTACTTGCGAGGGACTCTTAGTCATGGTTTGGAATTCAGACGATCTCAATATACAAAGTTGAAAGGTTATGGTGATGCAAGTCACAATGTAGACAAGGATGATGGTCGGAGCACAACTGGACATGTTTTTTAATTTTTGGATTCACTTATAATATGGTGCTCTCAGAAACAAGACACGGTTGCTCTCTCTTCTTGTGAAGCAGAGTTTATGGCTGCAACTGAGGCAGCAAAGCAGGCCATCTGGCTCCAAGATTTGCTCGGAGAAATCATGGGAAAGGAGTATGAAAAGGTGGTACTCTTGATTGGCAACAAATCTGCTATAGCTTTGTCGAAAAACCCTGTGTTCCATGGTCGATCTAAGCACATCCATCGTCGGTACCACTTCATAAGAGAATGCGTGGATAAAAATCTTATTGAAGTTCAGAACATTGCAGGAAGTGAACAGAGAGCAGACATCCTAACCAAAGGTCTTGGGAAAATCCGGTTTAAAGAAATGAGGAGCTTGGTTGGAGTCAAAGACTTGTCACAAAAGGATTTCAAGCTTAAGGTGGAGAATGTTGGAATAAGTTTGAAATAACTTGAATTACAAGTTATCTTAATCCTAGTTTGTTTTGGTTATTTAAAGAGATTAGGAATTATTTAAAAGTTGTTTTACTAATAAGTTTAGGTTATTGACAAACCTATAAATATAGAGTTGCAGGATTGTTGCAACCTTAAAAGAGTTTTGAGTTTGTTTTAGAGAGTTTGAGTTTTGAGGTATTTTCTCAAGTGATTAATAAGAGAAGCAGCTTCTTATTAACTCGTTCTTATACAAACAAAGATACTTTGAAACTATAGTACCAACATAGTTGACTTTAAAGATCTCGAAATCTGAAGATGAACCAAAGATAGATGCTACAGATTTCAGAAGAATCATAGGATGTTTGAGGCATCTACTCCACACAAGACTAGACTTATCTTATGCAGTGGGCATTCTAAGTAGATACATGCACAATCCAAGAGACTTTCAGGGACAAGCCATCAAGCACATATTATTGTATGTAAGAGGAACAATAAACTTTGGTATGTTCTTCAAGAGAGATGGGCCAAGGAGCGTCACGTGTTATAGTGAGATCAGTCACAATATCGATGTTGATGGCATGAGCACGTTAGGACATGCATTCTATTATGGCTCATCACTGATCACTTGGACATCGTCGGAGCAACCGACGATCGCATTGTCATCATACGAAGCATAGTTCATAGCAGCAGTACATAAGCAGCAAAGCAAGCTATATGGATCAATAAGTTGTTGTATGAAATACTAAGTAAAAAGGTGAGCATGCCATACTTAGGATCAACAACAGATCAGCCATTACTCTAATTAAGAATCTGGTTTTTGATGGAAAAAGTAAGTCCATACTTTCAAAATATCATTTCATTCGTGAGTGTGTGGAGAATGGAAAAATAGAATGGAAAAATCGAAGTGGAGCATGTTCCGGGTGTTGGGCAGAAAGCTAACATCCTTACATAGCCAATAACAAGGATTAATTTCAAGCAGATGAGGAGCTTAATTGGATTTCGAGAAATTAATCTCCCTAATTCATGTTGGAATTAATGAGTGAATGTTGGATAATTACAAGCTTTGTGGAAACTTAACATATTAACTAGACTTTGAACTGTGCAACCTAATAAATGTTTGATTTCATTTATATATAGATATATCTTTACATCATTAATGGTATATACGTTAAATCATATATTAAATGTTTATATAACTCTTTCAAATACAATAATTTTTTATAATTTACATATTGTAATGAATTAATTATATCAAACCACCACATGTATACTCGTTTCTTATTATATATTTATCTTATTGTTTGATTATTAAACGAATCAATATATGCATGAAATATCATATTCGAAACTTGATTTTTATTTAATTTATACTAAATTCTTACCCGTGCTTCAAAAATTTGGATTACTTTTTAGAAAACTCTTTTTTTTGTCATCAACTTAAACATGCTCTATGAAAACTCTGCAAACCAAACTGGTAACTCTGTATCCATATGGACCGCGAAATACGATTGCTTCCTAGAACTTTGCGCCAGACTGTCCGCCTTTGTGTTCAGGGTCCTTGGATTATGAACGATCGTTGAGTGATTAAAAATTCCTTGAAGGATCTTTATGTCGTCCAAATAATTTGCAAAAGCTGGTCATTCTTCTGGTGCAAAAACCATCTTCACCAACTGAATACAATCCGTCGCAAACGTGACATGGTATTCAGGTAGATTCCTCATGCTCTCCATAGCCCATATAAGGGCTTCCACCTCTGAATATAATGGCGAGAGACTTGCTCTAGTAATTTTTAGAAAACTTTTATTTTTATTCATTTCAGATAATATATTGTTGTATTTATAAAGTCTAAGATATGTTAGTTTGTATATATGTAATATATAGTTTAGTATTCCAACACGTTGTGCCAAAATATTGTATTCTTAACATATATATTTATATGTTTATAAATAAAATATAGTAATATATTCATTTAATATATTTTTATCATATTTAGATCAGTATAATAACTAGTATAAATAATAGATTCTGATTATAAAATAAATAAAAATATGCTAAAACTTTTAGGCTTCATTTTATAAATGATATCTGAATATATATTTAAAATAAAAAGATATCAGAAGATTTTACGATTAAAATAGCTACACATATTTTATATTATTTCTAGTGACATTTGTAATTTAAAAAAAAAGTCCAACTAAGAAAATCACACATAAAAAAGTCATAAATTATATTTTAATAGTATAGTTACTTGTTTAATATGTTAAGATAATTTTTATTTAGATTAGGTTTGTGTTTCCATATCCCACATGTTAAAAGAAATTATAGTTAACTATAAATAAATGTCTCAGAGAGAGGTGTTCCATAAGATCTAAGAGAAAATATCATAAGTTATAAGAGAAAGCCCAAAGAAGATTTTTCATAAGACCAGACAAGACTTCGGCAATGAACGGGAAACCAAAGAACATATGGTTGTGAGTATCAATTGGATGTTGACAAAACACCCATTTTGTAGAGGACGTAGTATTTCAAGATATTATCCGGTCACACGTCGAAAGTCTGTTTTGAATTGGAAATCAAATTAATAATGATTTTTTTCTCTGATAACATCTTGGAATATTACACTCCATACACTAAGTTATCGCCAAATTAGGAGTATCCAATATTCCACTATTTGTGACTGTACATAATTTATTATTCCACTGTTTACTCTAGTAAAATCATCCTAAATTACCATATTATTTTTAATCCGAAGGGCTTCTCAGTTTTTTAGGCATAAAGTGGATCACTATACCACCCATACATCTACGTTTATGATAGATCTCTAATATCAACCTAGTTTTAGTATTTTTGGCTAATTCACTCTAACATCTTTGTATCAAAATAATTGTTCTATTTAGAAAAAGGGTTTTGTATACCTTAACGGGAGATATTTCATTTTAATGACAACAAAGAGATCTTAGCTTCGGATTTTGTCCAACTTTCTTCCAAAGAGTTAGTGAATATCAATCTAAAAAGAGTGCACAGTAAAGTATTACATTCTAAGCCTATGTTTGCCCAACAACATCCTCCGAGTCCATTTATATCCATAAATGTCAAACAGATGATTTGTAAATAAACTAAGAAATCGTTCACTAGAATCAGATCAGATGGTTATGTAAAGATATCGAGGTCAATCCACAAAAAGAGTTAAGGAAAATAGACGGAATGTGTCAGCACTTTATGTCGAGTTGAAGGACTCTTATGACTATATTATGTTTTAAGCAATGTACACATTAATTCGGTTCAAATTGAAATAGACTGCTTGGATTTGCTTAAAATAATCGAGGATCCACTGAAAATTAGCCTCTTTTTAATTCAAAATAAGGCTATTAGTGTAACCTTGAAAATTATTGTGGTACTTGTAGTTTAAATTTCATGTTCTCATATTTCTAGTGTTTGTGCACTCATTTCATAAAAGTGTTCAAACACTAAGCTTTTTTATTTTGAGTCTAATTATCATATATGCTACATTTTGTCTTTTCTTTACGTTGCACTTTCTACTTGGAAGACATATCTCGAAATACAACAGAGCACTTACACAGTTATACCCTTAATGAAATGAAGTTGGATGTGTGTCTGGTTAGAGGAGGCTTAGGAGGTAAGTTTATGTGATTTTAGTTTATTTTTATGCATTAGTTTTTATTTCTATTTATTTATTTTTTGTATTTATTTTATCACTTCTATGTTTTTTAATTTATTTTCAATATATATATATATATATATATATATATACACACATAAATCTTTGTTATAGTAAAGTATTAAGATCTGACTCATACTTCTAAGCGCGGAAATAAACTTTGGTTGAAATATTTTTGTTCAAACAAAATGTAGTTTGTTACATAATTTTGTTTAATGTATATGTAAAGAATGTATAATATTTATAACTTATGTACATGTTTTCAAATGAGATGTGATTAATATATTTTAGTTTATAATTTTCAAAGATTAATTATATTAAATCTGTTATAAGTGTAATATGCAAGTAAATGAAATTATGAATATGTAGATTATATATGATTGATGGTAAATGGATATTTTTTGAGGTGTAGTAAATATCTAATTAAGAATAATACTATATCAAATATCTAATTTATGAATCTGTATTTATGTTTTGTGTATTTTCACTGAAAAAGTTTCTACGATATGCAATGTTTTATGAAACAAACGATCTTGATATTGTTATGCATTATTTAAGGATGATATAAATTGTATTATGGATGTTGTGTAAATTTCTAAAAGAGAATTTTAAAGTATTTTGTAACTCTAACTAAAGTCTTAAGCTATTTGAAATTTACATATATTAAGTTTCTTTAATAACTTTGTATGCTAGTGTATGCATGACCTTTTAATTAAATACTATTCATACCTGAATTAGAAATACTTAATATAATTTATATAAATAACTAGGGTCGGCCTGTCCTATGGACGGAAAATTATAATAAAAATATTTATATAATTTTCTATATTAATTTGTGAAGCATTCAAAATCAATATATGGACTTACTTGTCTGATTTAGTTAGTGTTGGAAGGTTTCATTTATATAGAAACAGCTGATGCGGTGCGGTTATGATGCCCTGGTTTCTTGGTCGTGTGAGTCACGTGAGACGGATGTTAAAGCTAATGTTATTGACACTTATTTAGAGGTCATCTTGACTTTTGAATATTCCAACGTCTACGATCCACAAACCCGTCAATGCTGCATTTATGACGTCTGCATATTAAAAAATGGAGTAACCTTTCGATTAAAAAACGTTTGGAGCTGTCATTGTTTGTGCTCTGGTTAATGAAAATATCTTATTTGATATTATGTAGATAAGTTAGGATTTTTTATACTAATTTTGCAGAGAAAGAAAGAAGAATAAGAAAAGTAGTTTGGGCAGATATAAATGAGGATTAAACAAAATAAAAATAAAATAAAAAAATAGATTAGGCAGCTAGGTGTTTATTTAGCGTTTATCTAGGCGACATAGATAGGTTAGACAAAAAAATTGTTTTAAATTATTTGATATTTTTAATTTTTTAGATAAAATTTATTAATACTTACTGTTAAATGGTCAATGATATTATAACTTCCATTTTATTATAGGTGAATTATGGTTTGATAAATAATTAATGATGTTTTTGTTTAAAAAATAAAATAAAATTTAAATATTTTATAATTTGTGTGTATAACCATAAAGAATCAAATATAAAAAAAAACAAATTATGGTTAAATAAATAATTAATGATATTTTTGTTTAGAAAATAAAATAAAATTTAAATATTTTTTAATTTATGTATATAATTTTAAAGCATAAAATATAAAAAAAATGAAGGAGTATTAAATTAAGTTGTTTAATTAGGTATTCAGTGGCTATTGGTAGATGTGTCCGAGTACCAACGTTGCACTGAAATTAAATAAACTAAATTATATTTTATACTTTCTCAATTTAAGTTTATGTAATACTAATTGACTACTACCATATAAAAACACTTAAATTAATCAATAATAATTTTGGACTTGAAGACGTTGAATTAAAACATTACAGAGTACTTTGTATTAGATTCTTCTCAATCAGTCCTCAAAAGTTTGAGGATGTAACTCAGCTAATCGTATTGTTAACTATCACCTGAAAAATATGTAGCTTATATTATTATCTTTAGCTCTTAGAATGTATATTGCAGGATGTTTTCTCCTTTTTGAAAAATAAATATAAGTTATATCTACAGTAATGTGCTTTATATTTTCGAAGAGACCTTAATTTATTGATGGTGGGGTCTTAAGTTTCAAAAACCAAATGACTCAAATAGTACCTCAATGAGTATCTAGGAGGATTTTAGACTAATTTCCCATAATGTTTTTGGACCAGTTTCAGCTTGTTTGCTCCACCACGAATCCTGTTCTTTTGAGGTTTCCGCTTTGTATATCCAAATCATCCAGTGGTGACTCGTAAAAACCTAATGACAAAACCAGTCAAATTTACCTGAATCTTAGTGGAACGGACCTGTAATTAACTGCAAACGAAACACATATCAAAGGTTTTCTCATCAAAACCATCAAGCAACATTGCTGAACTTCTTCAAGCAACTCAACTCTGATGTGTCTAGCTGTGTATTTGGTGCATTCATATCTGCTTAAACAATCGATGGCCTGAAAATAAATATGAACCATGACTAAGTTTTCATATCTGCTTAAACTATCCATTTAATGATTACAATCACTTACAGAAGATTTTCTGAGCAGATTTCTTGTCATATATTTTGGGCTTTCAAAAACTTGTGGCCAAGGATCTTATGGAAAATCATGAACCTCACTGAAGTTTTCTCCTTCCATAATATACATTTGCGGAAAACAGAGCAAATCAAAACAAATCTGATTATGTAAGGAACATAACAAAGTTAAAAAAATTGTGTAGCATCAAGGAGAACTGAAACTTAAAGGGGTTTAGGTTGTGAGTACAGCGATAGAAAACACACCTGACATCCTTCCCTTGGCAACCTTCCCAGCATCAGCAATATTAATGTATACATTCGATGACCCTGGATCATCCCTCCGGCTTCTAGTACAATCAAGATGTGCATGACATCTTGTATACCTTATTGTTCCTCTGCATATGAAGCAAAATAAAGATGTAAGCAATATATACATATATAATGCGAGTATTTATACAGAAAGTATGAAAGATAACATGCAACAATCAACAATATCTGAAAACATCCGGTCATTGATCATATTCAACATACTGGCCTAGGTTGAACCTTTCCATATTGATGCTGAAATAAATGACTGTATATCTTAATAAGAATACAAATATTTCACAAAACTTAGCAGAGATAAAAGTGAGAAAAATAAGTTGAAGAAGATTAGATATGAATATGTTTGTAAACATATTGTAGAAACCCTAAACCCAGACCAATATCGAGAAGGTATAGTTTCCTCGCGCCTGCTATTCCATGCTGAAATGCAAATATGAAACACAATACCCAAGTATATTCTTACATTTAAAACAAAATCAAAGTAATATATGTGAGAAATTACTACCCTTGCTTTGAGGGAGATAAGTGAATATTTTTGGAGTTCATTCTACATAGATAAACACCGGTCCTCATTGTTCACTTAGCACCTTTAACAAAGAAGAAACACCTATTTTGTATGATAAGAACTTTCTTTATAAAATCTGTAGCTTACTAATGGTTATGTAATACAAAATTCTCATCAAAAAGTATATCAAAGAAAACCAACCAAATGTCAGATAAGAATTATATCTCCATGAGACTTGATAGAGTAATAAAGCAGCATGATTTTTAAATATGAGAAATCAATTTAGCTTAGAGATGCGATGACCATACCAATTAAGCTAACACTTTGAGAAACAAACAAAATGATATAATAATAGATGCACATATGAAAAGAGAGCACATGCACCTCAGAGGCCAAAACGGATATCTTCTCAGATGCAACCTTTAGGAGTTTACGCCTATATCTTCCACCGTCTCTCGCCTACAGGAAAGTGGATAGAAGCTTTAGTAGTAAAAGATATAAGAAATAACAGCAATGCATCATCATGATACCTTATTGAAGCGATATAAGCGATAGATCGCCGACTGATATATGTCCGGCCAAGAATCATTGTCATCACACTGAATTTGAAGTAGTTCGTGAGAGAAGTGAGTAAGACAAATAGTTGTATCTGGTGGAACTGAAGCATTATATTAGGAGGTTTTCCTTGAGTGGAAGGATCTAGATAGAATAAAGAATCGCCGGAACGGGAATCGTCTCTTCTCAACAAATATGAAGGTGGCGTTCCAGATAGCCCTACCAGCTTAATGGGCCAACAATAAAAAAACCCTGACCTGCTAAAACAGTATACCCAAACAAAAACAGAAAGACATAACCGTGGCTGGAAAAAAATAAAATAAAAAATCATAGGCGGGTCCCATAGGGTGCCTACATGGCTGCTTGTGGGAGAGAATAAAACTCCCTCCTTATATATATGACTAGGTTCATAGTCCCCGCGCAAGCGCGGGGCTGGGGTTGACCGTGGTGAGCTGTAGTTTTAGTTGATGGGTTTTTCGTGCCGTTTTGTATTAAATATTTTGGCGGTAGTTTTGCCGGGAATGGCTAGGAGCGGAAACTGTAATGTGAAAGCATGGTTGAATTGATATAGGAACGACGGGGGAATTCATATGGTTATAATTCCATATATTTTGCTGAGGTTGTTTTTTATAATCCAAAGATTGGAGGACGAAACATAGTGTAATGTATAAAAGAGTTGAAGGAGACATGTGTTTGTAATGGGGTTCCGAGGAATGTGCATGTGTTAATATTTATTAGTGACTAACGGGTTGTTTATATTTACACTTTAGAAAGTTTATATAACTCGTTTTGGTTATATTTTCCTGTATTTTTCTCGTATGATCTAAGCATGTCATTACCAAAAGAATTTATGCAAATTAATTAACGAAAAAGGTAGATAGGTATTACTTGGAATGGTGTTGTAAAAAAG
>JABAYD010002656.1:0-15719 GCA_014822095.1 Diplotaxis tenuifolia
AAGTGAGAAAAAGAGCAATACATAATTCTCATTAGTAAATACAACACAAGCAACGGTCACTCTCAAAGCATGATAGAATCCAAGAGAGTATTTAAACCCAACAAGAAAGTTCATATTTGTTCCTTGTTTTATTCCTTAAGATAAAAGTAAAGAAAAAAAATGGGTGAAAAGAAAACACTCTTGTATTACCTAACTAGTTGATAATCCGCGCGCATATACTGCCCGACCATGAATTTAAATTACTAACGATTGAATAACCTTGCTCTTTCTATAATAGTTATATCGTGTCAGAAATCTAAAAGATGTTACATGTGGTAAATTTATATCATAATGATGTGTTTATTAGACTAAGGTCTTAATAAACTGATTTTGTAAAAGGCCAGTTAATTAAACGTTGGGGCTTGAATAATATATAAGAAAAATTTGTTTCTGGTCCAGTGTTTTACCAAATAAAACAAACACTGAAAGTATTGACTTACAATTGAAAAGCGAATTAGGGTTTTGGTTTATTTTATACTTCTCTCCACAAATGATTACTTGTTAAATCTATAATATTTGTGTTTATAAAAACGTTTCTGTTAACTTTTTAGTGTGAGTTTTTTTTTTGTTTTAGTAATTTGTAATCGTTTTAAAAAATTCAATGCAAATTTTAAATTAAAAATATTCAGGTCATAAAACCTTTTCAATGAAATTTTGAAATTAACATATATGTATTTTTATATGGTATATAATTTAATTTAAAAAATATCAAAGTATATTCATATGATTTTATGATCATTTGTATCTTTTATAACAACGTAAAACCATTGTTCATAAAATTTTCATTGGAAGACTTTTAATATTTTTATTCATTTTTAAAAAATAAAAATATAACATATAAAGATCTACTTTTTATATGATATGGTTACTATGATTTTTTAATTTTCTAAATTATATAAATTAAACAAAAATGATGAGGGATACAAAAACTGTTATCAAATCTTTATTATTCAAAGCCATTAATTGTCACATATATATGTTAATCATATTAGGTAATTCCCTACCTTTTATTTAATAAGAAAATGAAAAATATTCTTTTTTCATTACTAATCAATATGATAGTTAATTTAATAAAAAGTATAATCTATATTTAGATGGACCAACCTATTGTTTTAAAAAATTTTGAGAATCATCTTATTAATGACATGTGATTACACTTAAATGTTGTAATTAATGTTCTGGGATTAATATATAGGGAATGATAATCAAAATCAAACATCAGATTTAAGTAGGTCAACACTTAATAAACATGATTCTCCATGTTCGGGAACGCGCTAGCCGCTAGTCGGGCGGCCGGTTCACGCCTAGAGAATTAGTGAAAAATCGGGATTAATTGGAGATTAGTTTTTTAATATTTTTATTGTTAATACAAGCTATGTGTATAAATATTAAAATATATGTACAAACAATATAGGATGTTGTGGTGTAATGGTTTCAGATGATGATATCGAATGAGAGGGCTATCGTTTCGACTTCCAGGCAAAGCATATTTGATTTTATGCAAAAAAATATTAAAACACACATATAAAAGATCCCACATCAGTAAGGTTTGCTGATGCAAAGGTTTGAAGCATCTATAAATCAACCACATAGAGAAACAATTCTATTGCAAATGAGCTTGTATATTAATAGGCCCATACGTGATCTAGTGTATATTTAGTTGGGTGTTAGGCGGATAAAATCGGCTGTAAATCCGATTATCGGTTCGCTGTCCGATTTTCTGGGTGTCCGATTTACTAAGGTGATTTGGTCTTCGTCGCGGCGGTGCCTTTGACTTCCAGGCAAAGCATATTTGATTTTATGCAAAAAAATATTAAAACACACATATAAAAGATCCCACATCAGTAAGATTTGCTGATGCAAAGGTTTGAAGCATCTATAAATCAACCACATAGAGAAAGAATTCTATTGCAAATGAGCTTGTATATTAATAGGCCCATACGTGATCTAGTGTATATTTAGTTGGGTGTTAGGCGGATAAAATCGGCTGTAAACCCGATTAATCGGTTCGCTGTCCGATTTTCTGGGTGTCCGATTTACTAAGGTGATTTGGTCTTCGTCGCGGCGGTGCCTTACCGTTGGGTGCCTATTTGGCTATGTACCCTGATTCTTATATCATAATACTGTATCGAAATAACTGTTTTTTTATATGTTAAGATTTTAATGTCTCGTACTTTAAATAGTGTATCCCTTTGTTCAAAAAAAAATAGTGTATCCCAAGACCACTACAAGCTTACTTCATAAACAGTAAGCAGACCTCGGTCATACCCCGGTCATTGGGCCACGCGGATGAAGTTGGTGGTTTTGGCCGTTTTTTATTAAAAGGGGTTTTCAATTAAAAAAAATAAACTATTAAATGATAAGATCAATGATCTATAGTTGAGAAGAGTTTACATGAAACAAGATTCGTGATGTACTGAATCCCAAACCAATGAAACAAAGGTAGAGACTAGAAAAGCTATCAATGGTAGTAAAGACATTTAATGATAAGAGCCACGGCCGCGACGACCACACTTTCCTCTTCCTTTAGCTGTCTGCCATTCCATGTTCTGGCCGGTTTTCCGCTACAAAGTTACCAAAAATCTTCCTAGTTTAGTGGTTCATTTCCGTGGAAAAGAATTCCATGCTCTTATCTTGGGTTTGATTCCCATATAAACCGGCCATTTTTTTTTTAAATTTTGCTTTTAGTCTCTATAATGCAAGGACGGGCTCTGAGAGTCAGCGTTTCATAATATTTCACTCAAAATATAAATTTGGCTTTTTGAGCTTACGTTTCCGTTTAGATCTTTAGTTTTCACTTAGATCAGTTCAACACTTCAAAGTGAATTTGAGGATATTTAAATAAGTAAAAAAAAATACATTTATTTCAAAAAATGTGAACCAAGTATATAAAAAAAATAGCATTTGATATTTCCAACGAAATCAAATCAATAGAACTGGGCTTGGTTCAAAAGCAACTCACCGATTGAAATTTATTACCACTATAGAAATTAGCATCTGGAAGCATATATATACTAGTATACCTCCCGTGTTTTGCACGGATTAGTTTTAATATCTTTTAAAATATATGATTATAAAATTATAAAGACTATCAAAATAAATTATTGTTTTAGTTATACATTTACTTAGAAAACAATAAGTAAACTTAGAATTAATGGCTGCATTCAATCAAAGTGGCTAGAAGTACTGAAACAATTTCTATGGTACAGCATGCATGTTTTTAAAAGCTTATGTCTATAAAAATAGGAAAATATCTGCTAACACATAAACATATATAAAATATTATACTTGATAGTACTTTTGTAAATAATACTGCTTTAACATATAAATCTATTCATGTTAATAAACATTATGGAATAATTGACCAAAATGAAACAAAAAAGGTAAATTATGAAAAATATAATCTAACTGAAAATGAATCAATATAAGAGCTAAGTTTCATCTAATAAACATATTTGAAGTATCATAATTTTAAATGTAAATATGGCTACCTTTTTCCATAAGAATAGTTTTTCATGCTGTTAATAACTCCACACTTCTTATAGCAATTTTCTGAAATAAAACTCTGATTGTCTACCTTTTTTTGAAAACTTAAGCTACGAAATAGAAGTATACTTTAATACTATTCAACTTGAATCATGCAGAAAATATAATAGAAAAATGCTTACAAAGCTTTACCGGAAAAATGCTTAGAAGAAGGGAAGAACGAATCTAATATTTGCCACACTCAAACTCAAATAAAACTATGAAGAAGGTGAAACTGTCAATTCTCAACACACATAAAAGAAGAAGAAAAAGAAGAAGAAGATGCAACTCTCGAGAATAGAGAGATAGAATATATGGAAATTTTGTTTGGTAAATTGAGTGTAAGATATGGAGCCTTGACATTGGGAGTTACTAAAATCTTTGTGAACGTGTGTGTGAGAAAAAATAGGAAGTTTCTTTGACAGAAATATTTAACAATAAATAGAACATGGTACAAATTTGATTTTTTATTTTTATTTTTCGTTTAAAAAAAATATTTACACTTGTCACAATTTTATTGGTTGGGTGACTTGTGCTTTAATATATAAGGGATTAGTATCTAATTTAATGGTAAGAAATTACTAATCAATAAAAACACAACTAGATATTATCATTATGCATACATTTATCTTAATAATATTTCGTATTTTGATATAAAATATATAAATCTCACATTTTTTTTTTTGAAAATGAAAAACTTACACATAAGCAAGAGAAGCATATAATCTCTCTTATTATTGACAATTGTTTGAACTTCTTTGAAGTTCTGCATGAATGGATATATATGTCAGGAATATATAATCCTTAACACCCTTCCCCCCGTCAAGCTTAATATAAACTCCTATCACCGCCAAACCATCATTACATATCTAAGAAACTCTATAGAACACATACAACATACCAAAAAATATTTAACATATATATAAAATTCACTGAATTTAGAAAGTATTAGGTTGTTTAGCTTGAGAAATCATCTGGACAACTTCTCTCATGGTCGGTCTCTCAACACTATGTTCTTGAACACATAGCATTGCCACAAAGAACAGTTCCATGGCTTCTCCTAATGGCACATTGCTCAATCTTTGGTCAATGATCTTCACCACACCTTGTCTGTTACAGTTTGTCTGAATCTTTGACCATTGCACAATGTCTATCCCTTCTTCTCCAAATTTATCTACTGGTTTTCGACCCGTTATTAGCTCCAATAGTACTACTCCGAAGCTGTACACATCGCTCTTCTCGTCTATTCTCAGTGTGTATGCGTATTCTACATGATGAAAATTAAAAATCAGGAAAATGTGTTTAGACGACCATATTTACACGAGTTTGAGGTTGGCATGATCAATTAAATTGAATCGGTTTAACTAAACCAATCCTGAAAATTTGTCATATTATCTCGAAGCCATATTAAGCTCAACAAGACCTAAATGTAGATAATAACATCATTTTAAATGTAACTTTACATACTTAATTGACAAGATTATTTCTTGTTATTTGTATTTTAACTAACCATGCCAAACAAAGCTTATTGTTGCTACTATTTATCCAGATATGGATGATAAATAAGCACATCAAACAAGCCTAACCTAGGTTGCATGGAATCGGAAACGGATAAGCGAAACGTTTCAAAACGTGATTTTCAAAGAAAATAGAAATGGAAACGTTTTAGAAACGTCTATAATATATATATATATATATATATATTAATATTATATAAGCTTAATTTTTTGTTTGATTTATCTAAGATAAAAACAAATAAGTAATATAATTATTTTTTGTACATTTTATTAAAATTATAATCAATGAATAGAAAAGTAATCATTCGATAAAATTATGGAGCGAGTTCGTTCCAAATCAAATCATTATTCTAAAATAATAGCAAATATCAAAAGATAATATCAAATATATGATAATAAACATGTAATCACTAACATAAAATACCAAATAGTTATTTTTACGTTTTCAGTTATAATCGCGAGTTCCTAAATTAGAATCACGAGTTTCCAAATTAGAAACGCAAGTTTCCATTGTGTTTCCAAAATGAAATTTTCAAGAAACGTGTTCCGAGAGAGTTTCCTCGAGTTTCCAAGAGATTCCAATTCCGAAACGTTTCCGAACCTTGAACGGAGTTTTCATGCAACCTAGAACCTAACAGTAACTTAAATGCACGCCCTGCGCTAATTTTGAATATTACGTGCTACGTAAGAAACAAGTATTGAGAATGGGTCATGTACCTGGAGCGATGTAGCCGTACGAGCCTGCGACCGATGACATACACTCTGAAGCTCCATTGTCTTGCATCATAAACTTAGCCAGCCCAAAATCAGCAACATGAGCTTCAAAATCAGGACCCAACAAGATGTTGTTTGATTTCACATCGCGGTGAATTATAAGCGGCGAGCAATCGTGATGAAGATAACACAATCCTTTAGCCGCTTCCAACGCTATTTGCAACCGCGTTTCCCACTTCAAAAACACTCCAGCTTTCCCATGCAAGACTTCTCCGAGACTACCATTAGGCATGTACTCGTAAACAAGGAGATTCACGTCTTTGTTTGAACAGAAAGCAAGCAATCTCACTATGTTCCTGTGTCTGATTCTACCTAATGTCTCAATCTCTGCGGAGAAACCGTTGTCGTGAGATGATGATTTGCTTATGGATAAGAGCTTCTTGACCGCAACTTCTTCACCGTTTGGCATTAAGCCTTTGTAGACAATCCCTGCACCGCCTTTGCCGATCACATTGTTCTCTTTAACGCATTCCACAATGTGTTCGCTTCTGAAACCTAGCTGCTGAAACCCTATGAGCTTCCATAGATTCGAGTTACTCCTTCTCATTCTCCAATTCTTGACCACAGCTAAAACGATGAACAACAAGAAGAACCCTAGTAGACCTAACCCTAATAACAGCTTGAATTTCACGGAGATTTCGCCGTGGGAATTCACATTTTTCTGGTTCAGAAGCTGAGATTGAGATTGGTTTTGAGAACCGTTGCAAGGGTTGGAAGAGTATCCGCAGAGAAAAGGGTTTCCGAGGAATGACGTGTTGTTGAAGTAAAGGAATTGCCCTGGAGTTGGTACTGAACCTGAGAAGTTGTTGTGTGAGAAATCTGCTGATGTTAAGCTCTTCAAGTATCCGAGTTCGACCGGGATTGTCTGGTTTAATGAGTTCCAAGAAACATTCAGATAGTTTAGCATCCTAACCTGTGAGATCTGAACCGGAATCTGACCTGAGATCTTGTTATGACTCAAATCCAAGTAGTTCAATGACTGACAATCACCAAACTCTAGAGGTAACTTGCCAGAGAAGTTATTCCTGCTCATGTCAATCTTGAGAAGACTCTTCAAGCTTCCTATTTCACCAGGGATTTGTCCCGTGAACCGGTTCGAGCCAAGAAGAAGAATCTGAAGGCTTCTGAGGTTTCTGATTGAGCTAGGGATTGGTCCTGTTAACCGATTGTTTGACAGATTGATCTGAGTGAGGCTAGATAACCTTGCATTCCCGGTCTCTTCTTCGAGTATTTCTCCGGTCAAGAAGTTGTTTTGAAGCTCCAGAAGTGCTACATTTGGTAAATAAACCAAACCTTTTGGTAATTTACCTGTCAGAAAGTTCTGACCTAGACGGAATCTCCAAAGTGTCTCGCATTGGCCAAGATCTTCAGGGAGAGGACCGAACAAGAAGTTGTTGAAGAGGATGAGAATCTTTAGGTTTCTTCCAAAGCAGAGTGATTCAGGTATCAAACCTGTGAGTTTATTAGTAGACAAATCTATCTCAATCAACCTCCCATTTGTGCCAAGCTTCTCAGGAATCTTTCCAGTGAAGTTGTTGTGCCAAAGCTTGAGAACTTCAAGATCAGGAAGCTGAGACACAAAATCAGGGATCTCACCGTGTAATCTGTTGAAGAAGAGGTTAAACAACTGAAGCTTTTGAAGTCCTGATAGCTCCATAGGAACCTCTCCTTCAAGAAAGTTGTTGGAGAGATCTAGAGTCTTGAGGCTTGTCATGTTCCCTAACTCTCTAGGAACAGAACCTGTAATTGCATTGGTCTGAAGATACAGAATCTCCAAGTTCTTGAGATTCCCTAACTCTCTAGGGATTGATCCTTTCAAGCTGCAATTAGCTAAATCCAAGTGAACAAGATTGACCAATCTCCCCAAATCCGCCGGAATCCGGCCGTGGAAGTCGTTGTAGTAACCTAAGTAAAGCTTCTGAAGAGTTGTGATGTTCCCTAACTCGTTAGGGATTCTCCCACTTAGGTCATTTCCATATAAAGATAGTAACGTGAGACGCAAGAAACCTCCGTAGCTTCTAGGGATCTCACCGGAAAAGTAGTTTCCTCCGAGGTCTAAGTAATCTAGTTGAGTGAGTTTGGTTAGAGACAGAGGAAGTGATCCGTTGAAGTTGTTGTCGTAAGTGTCGAGCGTCGTGAGCTGAGTCATTTGACCGAAGTCAAGTGGTGCAAGCTCTCCTTCAAAGGCGTTGTTTGAGATGTTTAAGAACTCTAGGCTCGACAGCTTGGTGATCTCTGGTGAGAGAGTGCCGGAGATGTTGAGATTAGAGATGTCGAGACGAGTAATGGACTGGTTCAAGTTGTCACAAGAGACGCCAGTCCAAGAGCAGAGAGAGTTGAAATTTGGAATGTTCCATGAATCAAGAGAAGGATCATAGGAATCAAAGCTTTGTTTGAGTGAGACAAGGACTTTGGCTTGTCTGACTAGTGGGAGATTAAGAGATGAACTCGAAGAAGGAGAGAGGAGAGTGGAGAATGAAGACAAGATTAGGAAGAAAGTGAATATCTTGTCTTCCATTGTAACATCAGAAAGAAGAAAAAAAAAAGAATTATCCGACACAAATCTGTAAGTTCAGAGAAGTAGAGAAGAAGGGTCTTCGAAGAAGTTGCAAAACCCTAGGAGGAGATCATCATCATTAGACATCATCATGCTTTCACTGTTTTTTTTTAAATGATTTGGGGCTCACGATGTTCTGGAGCTGCTACTTGGAGTGAGTGGGTTAATAAGTGGAGAGGATCATCATCATTTCAAGCCTTCAGTTTTTTCGGAAATACGAAATTATGAAAAATTATAATAAATTAAAAGTGAAAAAAGTTTGATCTATCCAATGCATTCTTCTTCTTTAGGATTTGAGCTTTAGATTTTTTTTATAACGAGTCTTTAGCTTTTGACAAAAGCAAAAGCAATACATACTTTCACAAAAGATGAGAACACACATCATCGCTTTTTCTTTAATGGAGAAAAATATGAATATTAAAGATCAGTGCCTCTTGCCTTCTTTTTACCTTCTCTTTATCTCTTGAGTTATTTTTTTCTCCCATTATTTGAATTATATTTCATATTATAAGTCATAGTCATATATATAGTTCACTGGGGTTTAACAAACAAATTTTTAAGAAATTAATTAGATGAGTTTTGGGAAACCAAAAGTTGTTGCCAAAAAAAAAGGAAACCAAAAACAAAATATGATGGCACCCAACACTAATCTTACAGTAATCCAAGATCAGAAACACTATCCACTACTAGTTGATTTTGGTAATAGCTATTTTAGCTTACAGTTTAAAGATTTATAAAAAGTGATATATTGAATAAAGATTAATGGAATTTATTTTTAATTTATAGTATTGATTACGTGAAACATAACCCATGTCCAATATAGGCGAGAATTATCATTTTTAATCAATCATAAATAATCATCTTTGTATTACCAAATAATGAACATTGAGAGGGCTTTATAAAAAAAAACTTAAAGATGGTAAAACATAGAAAAAGAAAGAACACACAAACACAATGTCAGAGCACACACACTATAACACATGTTGATAATATTAAATTTTATTTTTAATTTAAATTCTAGATGTCTTATCATTTTGGTCGAACGCATGGATCAATTATAAACCATATAATTACCCTATATGATGAAATAAACATCGTACCTTTATGTCATTCTAATGTTTAATGTTCCATTAACTGAAGATCAAAATCTAATCCTTCAGATTTAAGAGCCATTGTCTTTGGTAATTGTGCTACTCTCTTTTTGTTTTTTGTTGTGTTAGAAGAAATTAATAACGTCTCTATCAAAGTATCAAGATTCTGTTTCTGTACCAATGTTTCAAACTCCTCGAAATTTTCACACCACGAACCTGCAAAAAGATACTTATGCCAATCGGCAATTATTATCAAATTATTTCGTAAACTGCCAATTGCGATTATTTTCTCCCTTTTCTATAATTGTATTTATTTTTTTTCTTTGAAAAAGACGCATCAGATTTTTAAGATAAACAACAGCTGCAACGTGATATGGTATATGATCTAAAGAGAAACTATTTATATGAAAGAAAAACATAGACTAACTCAGAGCTAGCTGTACAATATAATAACCAATTCATTTTGTGGTTAAAATATCATATTCAAATGCATTCAGTATATGTTTAATCATAGTTAACAACTGCAGATTAGTAACTAGTAAAGATACCGGTTTTTTCATACGGTTTATGAATTAGTTAACTAGAATTTTATGTTGTTCTAATAAAAGAACGTCTCAGATGAGGAATATCTATAACCAATTAAGATGGTGAAAGTTATTGGTTGGTTTCACTCTCCTAAATCATAATTTGGAAGAAATCAGTTATTCATGCATGCATATCTCATCCAACTGTTTGTTCAACTCACTATGAGTCTATGACCTATATTGTTTTCTCGAATAAGAGCTATAATATTTTTTCGTTGAATGAAAGTATATGAATGAATTGATGCTATTTAAATCTACAAAATAGGTTGAAGAAATACACATTTATATTCATAAAATAAATTTTTAACCCTGAAACGTTGTAAGAAACAATACAACAATAAGGATTTTACACTTCGAAAATACCCTTTTTGGTCAAAATTTTGAAAATACTTGGCGTGGAGTGTGATAAATAATATACCTTAAAGTTTATTTGTTTATTAGTGAAAATCTAAACCAAATCTATCCATACTTTGCTATTTCATGGGCTCTTTTTAATTTATTCGATTTCGTTTTAGGATTTAGATAATTGAGATGCCTAAAGTTTGAGAAGAACAAAGAGGAGGCCCTTCCCATCAACTTTGCTAGCCTAAAGTGAAAAGAAAAGCCGAAGACAGCTGATTATTCATTTTGGAGCATGCTACTTTCTTTTTTTCTAAACGTCTCGATCTTTTACTTTTAATTGTTGTCAAGCATATGAAAACTTCCAGAATGAAATTTAAGAAATAAAAACACACTAGCCTAGTTTTTTGTTAGGTCTAAATCATGTTAGGGACGAGCATAGTTACTTCAACTAAATCAAGAACGTTTCTATCTTTCTCTTTACAATGTTCTTCAAGCATATGAAAACTTTCAACTGAGATTTATTAAGAAAGAAAACACTTACCTAGTTAGTTATATTAGAGATATGATTGTAATCTCAAGATTCTCATATCCTCTGTTTTAGGAAACTAATGTAATTAGGTATAGTCTAAGACAATATTTACAAGTTCAACTAAAAGACAATTAATCTTTCTTTATCTGGTTTTTAATATGAAATACAACCCTAAATCCTCGTTTCTGTTTACTGTTACTGAGAACTACAAATGTTGTCACGGTCTATACTAATTCAAAGCTGGCATTATTGGTTTTAGACTACGTATGAACATTTTTTTTTTGTAGGCTTAGGTCCGGCTTTCTCCTTTTGACCACGCAAGTTACTGTACCGCGAAAAATCATCTAACATATATCGTAATTGTGACGGATTTGACTGGTCCAAACAAGTAGGATGGGATGATTTTATATGAATGAAAACTAACCATTAATCCATGGATATTTACGCAAACCACCGTAACATCATTGATGGAAAACGCATGCACAACCACCGATGACGAACCCGAATCCATCATTTTCTATTTATATGTTCTCAGGTGGATATGAAATTTGACGTTGGAGGAACCAATGTTTCCTCAAAAAAATTAAAGAAGTACATGTACATCTTTCTAGGGACTAGCGTTCCAACTACATTTCTACATATTTGGTTTTTTTTTTTGCTAAGAATGCTAATATCATATTAATGATGTTCAGATTTTACAAAAAGTTAATCTAATAGATACTCTACCTAGGCAAAAAGAGGAAAAACAAAGTAGAGCAATGCTTCAGGATCGAAAGGATTATATGATCCAACTTGACAAAAGAGATTGAAATTTCTTCCTATCTACATATTTGGTTGCGCATGTAATTTAGAAAAACGAGAGTTAGTGGCTTCTTCTTTTTCTCTTTTCAAATTACAAAACCTTTTTGGTAAATGACCATGGTTCGACTTTATTTTAATTGCAAAACTTTCTCAGCAAATGTCGATGGTTTTGAGTTAAGACTTTATGGAGTGGCTACTTCTTTTTTATCGCTAACTTTACTAGCAAATGGCTACGGGTTCGTCTCTGTCTCTTCTCCTCATGAATTTGTTTTGCATTTTTTTTCTTGGTATTTCTGTTATTTTTTGAGGTTTTCACTGGCGTGCATTGCCGCTTCCTGAGAAGAAACATTTGTAGAAGAAAAGAGAATACAATTTGCGAAAAAATGTAAGAATTTACCAATATTTTCCATAAAATAAAAAATACATCTTAAATGATTTAAAAGGGATATCTACCAATTATAAAATTATTTCCTTAAATTAAAAAGGTTAGCTTCTTGAGAATTGTTCGTGTATAAAAGATCATAAGTGTTTTTGATTGGTAAAGCATTTGCATAAGCAATATACTTTTCATTATCTAATCAACATTTATAAGAGAGCGTTTAGAAAAGCATTTACATGATGCTAATGCTCTCTAAATGCTTTTTGCTCAATGCTTTCATATTGAGCTTTTGGAGATCATTGCTGTAAAAATATGTAAAAATTAAAAAAATTATAGATAATTAATTAATTATTGTTTAATAATATGAAAAAAATATTTGGGCAAATCTTTTAGATAGACCTTTTCTAAGTTTTTATCACAAATTAGACCTCAAAAACTAAAATGATCAAAATAGTATTTTTTTCTTTTGAAAATTTTAAGCTTTTTTTTTAATTTTTTAAAATTTGAAATCATTTCTGCAAAACTCCACTCCTTAACTCTAACAAAAAGTCTAGGATTAGTTAACCCAAAGGATAAAAATGTATATTTTTTTTTATAAAACATTGAAGTCTATTTTGGTTATTTTTTATTTTTAAAATCTATATTTGTGACAAAAAACTTTTAGGTCTATCTTAGGGAATTTCTTAAAATACTTTTATAATTAAAAATTATGTTTTTCAAAAAACAAAATTGCAATATTGCAGTTAACAACAATAATTCACATTTAAAATATAATATAATTATAAATTTACACATATCATTCACTTTTTTAATAACAAAACATAATTTAATATATATTATAGATATAAACATATCTATATTATCTCAAAATAAATAAATTATATCGTTTATTATTTTTTTTCCGATAGTTTTATATATGAATCATGTACTGCTCTACCAATAATCAAATAATAATAATTTATATAAAAATTAGATATAATTTTTTGTTTTATTTAGTTATATTAAAATTATTTTTAAATCCATAAATAAATTTTATGTTTTAAAAATAAACTAAAATTTTATAAATATTAATATATCACATTCAAAATATAAATAATTTATATAATTGGATAACATTCATTATTTTTATAGAAAATATATTATTAATATATATTATAAATATATAAATATAAAATATTGTATTTGTAATAAATATATTATAAACTAAAATTTACGATAATTATAAAAGTGTATACTGCTATTGCACTACCAATCATTTTATTAAGAAATTTGGTGAGAGTATAGAGCTTTTGCAGCATATTGCTTCTACATCATAGTGTTACTGATTTATCATATGTTGTACCAATCGAGACCTAAAACAAAAGGAGACTTTCAATTTTAGGTTGGTCCGAGATCTCCAATTTACTAACAACTAACTTTTAGTAAATCAACTAAGAAATACAAATCCATGATCGGTCATGGACAAAGTCTAATAAAACATTGGTTTTAAACACCTATTTTGTTTGGGATAAATTATATAGACATATGCTAAAAAAGAAGATGTTTAGCTAACTAAATTTGTAAGAAATGTTTTTGTTAAAGTCTTTAATAAATCACCTATGACCCTGTATAATCCGAACCGCTGGAGCCTGGTAGACTCGGTTAAGGTTTCAAATGGTTATGATCTAAGAGCATGGTTATCGCTCATAATGATTTTGAGTTTCTCCAATTTTGTTTTTGTTTTTTCTGCTTTAAAAAAAATTATAAAGCACCAATAGCGGGTCGCCACGTGTCATTGGGACCCGCAAACAGTGCAAAAAACTTACCTCAACCAATCCTCATCTCAGGCATTTTGTTTCTCTGATTTTTGTGGATCCCCTAGGTAGAGAAAATATTATCGAATGGAGCGAATGGGAACTTTGTAAAATATTAAAAAAATATTATTATTTTGTTTTGCCTCAATTTGTATAGGACATAAAAATCATATATAATCGTGTTATTTTGCAAGAAGATTTCGCAATTTCTAGAGAGAAGAAACTTGAAGCTCATGATATATAAGTTAGAAATATTATCACTACAAGTCACTTTATATCCTTTTGTTGTCACTCTATGACACATTGTTATACTAGAGCATTTTTTCCAACAAAAATCATCAACTAATTTTTTCTAGTTTGTTCCCAACCATCACGTGGTCTAACTAGATCTAAAAAGTGGTGGGCTTAATTCTTAACCATAGATTTCTTTTTTTTTTCAATGGTCAAAATTTAATATCTCAGATCTAGTGGTGGACTTCTCTCTCCTACATTTTTTTTTTGTTGTTCTTCAATAAAAGCTAATTTTTTTTTGTTTTTCATATTTCCACCATAGAAAGTGAAGAAACTGCTAATTTGACCCCTTCTTTTTGGTTTCTAAATCGCGGTATATAGAATAATCTTGGTTTAACTACTTGAATTTCGGATCTTAACTTCAATAATTAATTCACCGTGTTTAATCACCATGTTTTCACTGTTCACGAAAAAAGAAAGAAACAAATCTCAAATTTGTAATACTTGGGGTATAAAACATGTAACATGACTTAACTATAAAGAAAACGAGTTGATTTTATAAAGGAATTGGTTGATTGTGTGATAAATCAGTGAAAACATTTGATGATAACAAATGATACACATAAAGAAATTAGATCAATGAAGAAGAAGATATAGAAATTATGATTATATCCTTACTTAAAAAAATTTCAAATGGTAGGTCTACATGTAATTTTTTGTAAAATTATTGTACCTGTGGATAATGAAATATAGGTGTACGCAATAGACCTAGTACACAGTACTGTTAATATTTGAATGGTTATGTATATAACAAATTATCATGTGTATATATGGACAATGAAACTTGTAAATGTATGTAACAAATTTACTAAATATACATGTTAATCATTGCATAACAAGATACTCAAATCAACTGGTGTACATCAACAAATGAACGCAAATAAGATAATTCCTCACCTTATGATGTTATACTTATGATGCTATGTTTGCTTGCTGCACAAGATGCCACTCAATGATAGATGTACATCTGGTGCACATACGACTTGGTGTGCATATGTATAATGCAATACATATGCACGATGTATGTAACACGATCTATATGTAGACCGATCGAAGTAGGTGTAGATATAGGTACGTTTACGTTTGTAAATTGATGTAACTCTCTGTGTAACCGTGATGTACATTCTGATGGATATCATGTGTATGTATAATTATTTGAACAGTTGTGTCTATATATTTAATAACCAGTGTACATATGAACATTTATGACAGTTTGTACACGTTTACAATGTTAAATTAAACTTTGATAGGGTGCAAATACTTACTACATTGAACAAAACACCAACGCTACCTCAAGACATCTTCACAATACTCTAAAGATCATCTTAATGAGCAAAACAACCAGTGTGTCCGTATTACAATGTATCCCTCGCCATTTATGTCATAAATTTGTTTATACACACGTTTATACATATGAATACACATTCCAAATTTTACATGTATACTCATGTACACAATCCTTGACTAGAATAGCATACATTTTCTAAAAATTGCTAG
>JABAYD010002669.1:0-13461 GCA_014822095.1 Diplotaxis tenuifolia
TGCAAATTGCAGAAACTAAAACTCTATATTTAAATCATATTTTTAGTTTTGATAATAATATCAAATTTTTATATATATAAAATAACAAAAATCTGTGTGGGTGAAAAACTCTAGTATATAGCTTTTTCTTTAGGTTTTAGGAATATATAGTACTATCTAGATAAATTTTAATTTCTTAAACAAAAATATTTGTATATCAAATAAAAGATAAAGATATGGGGTGATCTTTTATATAAAGTTAGATACAATTTATATTAATTTATTGATAAATTTTACTGTATAACTTAAAACATTTTAGTATTCAAAAAACCCGCGTGAACATTTTAGTACTTAGAAAACCCGCAGGGTCGTGCGGATCAAAATCTAGTTATAATTAAATTATGTGTAAAGTTTGATAATTGTTTTAAAGAATAGTACAAATAAAAAAAAATAGACATGAAATAACTCATGACTTCTTTTTAATAGTATAGATAGATAAATATATAATATTTTATTTTTGTATATTTGAAATAGAATTTCAGTATTTTTTATAATATAATCTATTTAAATTTTGTAAATAAGTATTTTTAAAACTGCATAAATTTATATTATTATTTTCAGTAAAATATAATTAGAAATATTTTAAATCATTTTAAAAATTTGTTTATAAATAAAATAATAATTTTTAATGATATTTTATGATAATTATAATTTAATTTCAATGATTTATAAAATACAATTTAAAAAGATCTCAAAAAGATTTTGTTTGGATTTATTTCATTTGTATTTCAAAAAAAAATAAAGATATTCAAAGATATTATCATTATATTATGTAACATTTGGTAATCTTAATAATCTTTCTAAGGATAGTCCATTTTTTTTAAAAAAAAAAATCACACATGAATCAAAGTTGTGACTTCTGTTTTAATATATTAGATGTCTAATTCATTTTTTTAAATGGTTTAAAAAGTAAATTAAATTGGGGTTGTTTTTTGTTGATTTTTATTGGATATGAATAAAGATTTGCTGTCACATACTTTTCATAAACAAATATAAAGGGTGCAAGCTTAACTCGGATCAGTAAATAAAATGCTATTTTAAATTCCACCTAGATTTCTAATGTCATTTAGAATTTCAATATACCAATAAAGCAACTGAACAATTTATTTCCAAAGTAAAAAATTTATAAAAACAAACCTGGGTTCCTTTCCACAAGTGCTTGAGCTTGCTATCTACAAAATTGAGTTCCACAAGATGTTCAGGCTTGAGTGAATGAGAAAGACACTTTCCTGGATATTTCCCCCAATGTAATAACTTCAGACGAGGTGGAAAATCCATGTCCTCGGGTACATGCACTCTAACATTTGTATCCAGTCTTGAGCAGTAGATCTTGAGAAATTGAAGATTTCGCATTCTTCTCAAAGCTTTTGGACTTATTTCTATGCTGTCTTTGATTGTAGATATATCAAAACATATCCCCATCAAACTTCTATTACCCTAAATAGAAGAAATCATGTTAGAACACGAAGTAAAATCGCTAGGCTTTTGCCAAATGACCAGTTTAAGGGATACATCATAAATAATAAGAAGAAAACTTACAGAATCATTTTCGAGAACATCGAGAATATCATCAGTATCAATCAGGATTCGACGTTTCCAAGGCTCCTGTCTCTGAATCGCTTGTCGACCAACTTTTTGAAGCAACTTGTGCATCACTATTTTTCCTTGTACAGATATTTGTATGAGAGATTTATAAACAAGGGTTTTCAACCCAAGTCTTACATCCAAGTTACTGTCAGCGAGCATTGCTTTCATATGGTCATTGTCTGCGTAGTTCAAGAAGACTGCAATGAGAAGAAATAGAGTTTGATCGTTCTCATGTAAACTGTCAAATCCAACTCTAAGTACTTCATCGATCTTTGTTATACTGCTCTTTTCTAGCCTATACAATATACTTTCCCAGTCATGTTCTTTCTTTCCGCGTAACATTGAACCCATGACGCTGAGACCCAATGGAAGGTTACTACAAAGCTTTGTTGCTCTTTGGATAAGCTTTTGAAAACCATATGGTGCCAAGCTCCCTTTAAAAGCATGTCGACAAAGGATTTTGCAAGCCTCTTCTGAAGTTGGAAAGTCCACATGGTATGTTTTGTTCATACCATGTTGCTCCAAAATCTCTTGATCTTCTGTCGTTACGATAATCCTGCTTCCATGACCAAACCAGTTAGTGTTACTAGTCAAAGCTTCAAGCTGCTGCAGATCATCCACATCATCAAGAATGATAAGAACTTTTCGGTCAGACAGCCTATCCCGTATCGCACCTAAATGGTCTATCATCATACCATTTTGGTTTAAAGTCTTTGAAAGAAGTAGCTCTTGTAAACGCAGCTTTAATCCATACATGTTACGACCACTGTTACAGCTTCCTCTAAGATTCTCCATAAAACAAGAAAGCTGGAAAGTGCTGGAGAGTCGGTTATGTAAAGCTCTAGCAATGGTAGTCTTACCAATGCCAGCAGGGCCACAGATTCCAACTATCATCATTCCATCATCATCATTTAAATGTAACAAAGACTGCATCTTCTCCAGATGTGCTTCAATACCCACCATGTCTTCAAAATCATTAGAGACAGTAGCATTTAGTTTGTTTGAAACATCTCTAGCAATCTTTTCAATCATCTCGGATTCGTTGTCCCTAAAAGGAGAGAAAATGCTTATTATAAAAACAAATGTAAAAATGATTTGTACATTTTATTGGCACATACTTTTAGTTATAGAAATTTCACCAAGAAAAACTTATATTAGTGGTTGGTGGGGACTGGAGAAAAACTTATGTAATGTTGATACCATAGTGAGATTGACTTCATAAATTAGTTATCGCTGATACTATTTAAGACCTAATTTAACTTAATTTTTTAAAAATATTTGTATTTGACATTGACAATATATGACACAAAATTCTTATATCACCGTTCGCCATTGTTAGATATCAAGTAATTAAATATTTCTAAGTTATATTAAGTTTTAGTAGTGTTGAAAATTATTAATTTAGGAGTTACAGATTAGTCCTATAATAAAATCATGTATAAAGAATTATAAATTAGTTTTCAAGACTTATAAATCAATTTTAAACAATGCATAAACAGTAAAAGACTTTAAAACATTATATTATTTTTAATGATAAAAACCTTCAACTAAGTTTCCAATATTTTAAACCTTCAACTTATAAACCGTTTACATATGTCACTCTCCGTCATGAGTAGTATAGACGGAGGGTAACAAACATTAACGGAATTAAAATTGAAGGTTTATTTTGTGATTCATTAATTGAGGAGTTTAATTACTAAAAATCTATTATAAATCTATAAATATGAATTTCCTTAACAGTCCTCCGTCAGCACATAATCACAACCATATGACTTTTATTATGTTATATAATGGCATGATTTTGAGTATATATGTGATTGCTATAAACTCAAATTTTCAGTCAGAAACATTGATGAACATTGAATTTTGCAACCTTTTCTGTGAAGAATTTGTCTTATGTATGTATAATGTTTATGTAAGTACAACCAAGAATAAAAATGTCCATTAAAGTGATAATTCAGAGTTTTAACTTTAATATACGCCGGATTATAACGAAATTTATAAATCCTGTTTTTAAATGATACAACAAAAAAATTGAACACAAAAGGATATTCTGATCTAATATTGTATGAAAGTCCATAATACAACAACCAGCGTATATTAATCAGTAGAATTAGAATCTTATCTATTAAAACAGAAATCATAACTTCAATTTATGTCTGTTATTTATTTTTATTTGGAGCAACATTAGAAAATTTGTTAAATTTTATAACATAATTATAATTTTTTTTTAATTTTGAGTAAATATTTAAACATATTCTAATAAAATCTTTTTAGAATCTTTTAGTATCTTTTTAAAATATATTATCGAAAATTAGCTAGTTAAAATTTAATCATCATAAACTAAAATTAAAAATCTAAATTATTTTTAATTAATAAAAATCATTTTAAAAAAAAATACTTCTCTATTATGTAGGCCATCCTTAATTTAACTTTCACAGATATTTTAAATTCAGAAATAAAACAAAAAAATTATGTAAATTTAAAAATAATACTTTATAAAATTTATATTATTAATAGTATAAACCACACACATTATTATAATTATAAAGTTAGATCATATATAACATCAAATTATATTAATATACTGATAAATTATAAGAACATTTTAATACTTAAAAAATACTCGTACGGTCGTGTGGATCAAGATCTAGTTAAGTCTTAAATGATTCTAAAAATTGTAAAATTTATTAGGTCAATATCATAATGTGTAAATTTTCTAGTAAACAGAAGGTTTTCATCTATTCTATTAAAATAGAAATACAAATATAAAATACCCCTAAAACTTGCACATTATTTACAATTTAATGCCATTAAGATTTAATTAATTTAACATAAAACTTGTATTTTCCATGTAATTAATATTTTCTTAAAATAATTCAAACTATAATGAAGGAAACAAATAATTAAATGACTATGCTTATTTTTTCAGGTAGAAATATAATTAAATTAACTCATTGATTTAAAATATATCAATTGTAGCCTTCTAAATTAAATTACGATAACATAATAATTTAAAAATCATGATTATTAGAAAAGTTATGTTACATCAATATTTGTATTATAATTTTTTGTCAGTATTTATATTATTAAAAGAGAAATACAAAATAGAAACAACCCTTAGTGTTACCACTTATTTACATTAAAATGTCACTGAGATATTTATTAAACTTATATTTAAGTATGCTTGTCTTTTCTTAAATTAAATAATAGATTTAATTATTTCTAATTTACATAATTTAAATAATAGATTTCCTAATATAGTTGGTATTAACATATTAAATATTTTAATATTTATTAGTAATAAATAATAAAATTAAAAATCACACAACATAATCAATTTATATAACATATAAATAAAATATATAATAATTTATTCATATATTATTAATATAATGGCTTAATAATATAAGTCAAATTAGATTTGTTTATATGATACATCGTAATATGATAGACAATTAAAATCATAAATATAATTGTTTAAATTAATAAATAAAAATTTATGTTTTAAAATATTATATTAACAATTGTGTAATACAAATATATGATTTAGTATAAAAACATAAAATAAATATCCGTCCGGTCGGCCGGGTCAAAGTCTAATATAACTTGTTTGAGAACACATGTTACAAAAGAAATGTTATTTTTTTATAAATGTTCTTCGATTAATATATAGAGAATAAGAAAAAAATAGACATAGAGAGGATAAGAAGAAGTTATCGTTGTAGAACTCAAAAAAGAATTGAAATATCGTTATAACATGTGTCAGTTCATCGTTGGTTCAATTTAGATTTTAAGATTTAAAGTTTAGTTATCAACTTACTAAACAACAATCAGCGCTGCTTCGTGCGGACCGTGTTTTCCACATATTGCATTCTACGGAAAGTGAGAATTTGTTAATTTTTTTAAATTATATTTTTAAATATTAATAAAATAAAATATATCTTAATGATTTGATCAAGTTAAACTGTTAATATATATATTTTTATCAGTTCAGGTATGATACATATTTCTAAAATTTTGAAACTTAAAATGTTTATACTTTTTAATATAGTATATAATTTAATTTAAATGATATTAAAAACAAATTTATAATCTGGATATTTATTATATGAGAGTTGTTAAATCATATGATCATTTTATTTTTTTCATAATAATTTTTTTAAACCATATTGCAGATTTAAAAAAAAAATGAAACTTCAAACAATTGTATTGTATAATCGTTTAAAAATTAAAAGATAACATATACAGAACAGTATTTTTATTATATAATTATTGTGTTTGCTTAATTTATTTAACAATATAGAACTAAATAAAAGTGATATAAGACGCAAGTTATTATCAAATCTTTATTATTCAGTATCATTTATTTCATATATATATATATGTATAAACATTCAGAAATTAATCAGATCTTTTAGTTGAAGGAAAGTAAAAGTACCAGTTTCGGAGGTGTTCTCCGGCTATGTTGCCCACATACTCCAAAGCTTGGCTCCATCTTTCCTCCTTCTCCTTTGTTTTACGAGCACATGTTTCCGTGAAAGCAATCCCAAAATCTCCAGTTTGTTTCCGCACATCAGCTGGATCTACTCCGCTGTAAAAGACTGTCATCACTATCTGTCCCATTTCTTTCTTGCACTTTAAAATCTCCACCAGTTCATCCAAACACCAGCTGGAAGAAGCATAGTTCTTCGAGAGCACCACGATCGAGATCCTCGACTCCCTGATCCCTTGCGTGAGTTCGGGGCCAATGGTTTGGCCTCTCTCAATCCCTTGATCGTTGAACATCGAAATCCCATTCAAGGTAAACTGTTTGCGCAAGTGACTGAGGAACGTCTTACGCACGTCTGGTCCATGGAAGCTCGTGAAGACGCGGTATCTCCATGTGCGTGGCCGGGAAGAAGAAGAAGAGGGAGAAGCCATGAGAGAGAGAGAATAAGTCTTTTTTTGGATGGAGAAAACTGCAAATGGTAGTGACAACAGCTGTTAAGTGATATAGAGACGGAGAAACGTCAAAGTTTGAACAGTGAACGAAATTATTATCGCAAAAAAGCAGAAGAAAAATGTCAGACATTGAACAGTGAAGGGAATTATTATCGCAAAAAAGCAGAAGAAAGGCTTTTGTAAAACTGTATACGAACGCGTATTGAGAGAAACAAACTTTTAAAGATATAATTAAGAACGCGTCTTCGCCTTCATATTCAAGACCAATTAACAGAGACTGATACGATACGTTGAGATGTTCCGTAGGGGATTAATTCCTGATACGTTCACATACAATGAGATGCAAGCATAATCGTCTCGACTCTTGATGATACGAAGGTCATGTTTGATTTAATGGTATTAACATCTTGAATATGTTAAAAGCCATGTCACTTAGCTGGGTTCCTCGGTTCCTCCAGATTGCTACTCTGTGGCAATGGATATCGCAGAGAGCGTAGCAAACAAGGGATCACAGAACCCAGTCGTACGTTGCAAGTAAAGGACCATCGTGGTTAGCGACTCGGATTTTGCAAGAAGCTTCTGCCTCCATCTAAGTCTAACTCTACTGAGTTGCTTGGCTGCTATGGAATATTTTCCCTCGTTGAATGAACTACGTTCAAGACGTCATTGTTTTTCATGCTCGTTTGTGAGCAGTCTCTGTCTCTGATGCTCCTATTGGTAGCATTTTATTTTCAATTGGCAGTCTGTTTCATAAGCCTTCCAGCTGAGAACCCTTGAATTTGAAAGTTTAATGACCCAAAAAAAAAGAACGCGTCTTTGCCTTCATTTTCAAGACCAATTAACAGAGACTGAGATACGATGAGATGAGATTGATTCCTGGTACATTCACATACAATGAGATGCAAGCATAATCGTCTTGACTCTTGATGATACGAAGCTCATGTGTTGATTTAATGGTATTAGCAAGGGCTGATCTCCTTATGTTGTAGGGCTAAGAGGGTCGATGATGTGATTAAAACTTGAGAAATTTGCGGTCCTACCAAAACTTGCAAAATACCAAAGAAAAAAAGACACCTTACTGTATACAAACCAAATGACTTTACTATCTTTTTCTGAATTCTCCTCTCACCTGACCAACTCCAACAGGCACTGCATGTTTGGACGGAAGAATGAGAGATACACAAAATATTCATCTTTATTGTCACTGACTTTCTTTCTCTTTCATCTTTTATCTTTGTTTCTCTTTCTTTCTCACGTAAAAATGATTTATTCTTGAAAAATTTATAGAATTTAGAATTGGAACTCCAAAGATTGATGAAGTTTTTTTCTTTGTTGCAATTCTCTTTTGGATTTGACATGACAGAGATGATACATCACTTAATTATTTTTCAATTTGAATAAAGTTTCACAACGTATTAGACATGAAATATAGTTGCGTTATCTAGAAACAAATTTCTTAACTTATTATTTATTTAGTGTTTACATCATCAAAATTTTAGTATTTGGTTAATCAATATATAGATATGCAACGTATATTTGTTAGCCGGCTATGCTATTCTTTTTATTTAGAATGCCATATTTTTGTATCCACATAGGTGTTTAAAAAATATTTTTCCATTTAAATAAGAAAGTTTACCTAGTTTGAAAACATATTAGACATGAAACGTAGTTGAATTACTCGGAAACATAATTTCTTAACTTATTTTTATAATGTTTACATTAACAAAGTTTTTTGTATCTGGTTAATCCATCTAATAGATGTGCAACATATATTGGTTAGCCGGCTAAACTATTTTTTTACATAATTTTAAGTCTTAGCCGGTGAAGTGGCCGAAGTTATCCTATATTTATCTGTTGGGGGTATTGGACGAGTACTAAGGATTTAGGAGCAATTGTAATATAAGGGATTTGTGTTAGGAATTAGGGTTGGGAGATATCCAAGGGTTTGGGTTTTGCTTTTAGGTTTAGGTGATACCATGTACTAGTTCAGGTTTTAAGACTTGAGGGTACATAGTTTCCCCGTTTTCGTTAGGTTTATACTTGACCATTTGCTAGATGAGTACAAGTTTATATGTTACGTTATTTATAATCGTATCCGGCTATGAAAGTTATTATCCATTTAATATGAACTTGTAGTCGGCCAAGTGACTGAAGCTATCCTATATTTATCTGTTAGGGATATTAGATCAGTACTAAGAGTTTCACCATTCGGGAAATTGATTGAGATCGTTGAGAAACCTACTTTAATGATTTAGGGTTTAGGATTTAGAATGAATCGTATCCGGCTATGCTAGTTATTATCCATGTAATCTGAATTTGTAGCTGGCCAAGTGACTGAAGCTATCATATATTTTATCTGTTAGAGAAATTAGATAAGTACTAAGGGTTTCACCATTCAAGAAATTGATTGAGATCGCCCAGAAACATACTTTAATGATCTAGGGTTTAGATTTAATCGTATCCGACTATGCTAGTTATTATCCATGTAATATGAACTTGTAGCCGGCTAAGTGGTTGAAGCTATCCAAATGTAGCAATGATCTTCTGACAGAGACAAGTGGAAAATTTGGGAAGGCAAAACATCCAGCGGACAGGACAATTTCGTCTTTTTAACACCACTACAGTGGCCACGTGCACTCTACTTTTCTTCTCTTTGGTATTCTCCTTATTTTGCAATCTTTCTTTGGTTTTCACCTAAATTGTTCTTAAAACTTCTCCATGAGATGTGTACAACATGATTAGTTTTTTTTTTTCAAACTAACAACATGATTGTTACGGATGCACTTACTAACAGCACTCTTATTCACAGGTTATATATAATCTTAATTTCAAGATTAAAGAATGAAAATCAGCTAGTGATCCTATTAGTTTTTTATTGTACACGAGTGTGATGCTCTTAACTTATATAGAATTTGTAGATGATTATGCTCAGGATCTTTAGGGATAAATTCTTGTCACTTTTTTTTTTTGGTTTCGTAATAAATATTTTGATGGTGTTAGTTGTTGTATATGGCTTTGACTATTAAACCTAACAAATCTTAGATGTTTCAGTTAATAAAAACTTGACAATGATTAGGTACATACCTAGTCGGATATAGTATTAGTTAATTGGAAATCTCTAAGAAATCTTTATTATTATATGATGTTTATTTAATTATTACAGTTTTTACGTACTCGAGTTGCATGAGTTCACACTTGATTTTTCTCTTTTAAACACTTACGCTAAGAAAATAGTATAAAAGAAGAGTTCATACTTATACTAGGGTAAAACCGGCACGTAGGAAGAGTATATAAATGTACAAACACGTTAAAATATATTTAAAATGTTTAATTCATTTTCAACCAAGATGAAATTAATGTTTTTAATTTTTATGATGAGAAATTTGTCTATTTTCTCACTATTTATTCTAAAATCACAAACTTGATTAATTTTAAAAAATTCATAAAATAAATTATTTTGCTTTTATTTAAAGCTTGTTTTAATTTAACTTGTTTAAAAAAGAAACATCTAACCAACAGTTGTAACCGTAATCTAAGTTTAATTTCTTAAATTTCCCAAGAAAAAATGATATTAACCATAGCTTAAGTTCAAATAGTATTGTAGTGTCTTTGGTATTTTGTCTAAACATCTAAGATTGCAAAGAGCTTCATAATGGTAAGAAACCTTACCATGATTACTCGCGTTAGAAGGTAATGCGTATATGGTTAACAATAATTATTATGATTTTTTATTGTCACCAAACATTGTATCCAGAATAAACTGTGTTCTGTCAAAGCGCAACAAAAGCTAACAACGTGCATGCTTTAGACAGTCCCGGTCCCATTAGTATACAATATTCACATCGTTTTTTTAATGCTGAGGTCCAAAGACATAATCCCTTTTATTAGACTAAATGAATCGAGAGGCTAGCTTGCACATAATCAAAACATAGATCAGGCAAGAAGAATCTAAAATGAAAACAAAAACTGAATTCGTTTAAATGCTCTTATCTCATAGTTTCAGCTGGAAAGGTCGTAATGCAAGGGGCAGAATATGGGCTATTCTTCAGCTTCATCAGTTTCTTTTGAGATCACACTTATTCTTAACCAATCACCACTATACCTGAAGAGTTTATTAACAACACTATGATCAGCATTATAAACTATGCAATCTTCTCGCTCTCAAGATACACATAAAATGTTCTTAACAATAAATCGCCATTTTGTATGTAGGATTTTGGTCACCGGAAACACACATGTAACGTCCTCCATGCATTGCACGAAAAGATCAATTAATGTTAGGAGGACAGATAAGCATATGAACGACATTATTAAAGAGAATAGAGTGCTCTACTGGATTAGGAAGACCTTTGTAAAGTTCATCATCAATAGAGATAATGTTTGAAGCAGAGAACTCTTTGACCCTCTGACACACTTTAAAGATATCACTGAAGAGTAGAAGTCTATCAATGTGCCCTAGGATAGTGGACCCTATAAGAAAGAGTATACGAAAGAGTGTATATGCACATATATATTTATAATATCAGTCAAGACCATGAAAAAAATCAATCAACAACCACTACAAGAAATTAATTTCCAAAACTATTAGGTATTTTTGATAGTCAAACAAACTATTAGGTATTTATAAAGGTGAAAAATGAGGACACTGACCTTCAAGCAGAGGACCAGATCCAAACATCGAATCTCTGAAGGAAAATTTTATGAACTTTTGAGCAGATGGCGGTTTAATACATTAATAAACATCTAACAAACCCAATTAGGCTAGGAACAGAAAAAGGAAGTAAAAACATTATAGTGAAATCCACTTTGAGTCGCAAATATGAGGATAAGAAACACAACTTTCTTTATATCAAAGATGGTGATATGGGCTTGCCGGCTTGGTGTTCTTCCATATTCAAGTTAGTTAAACAGATTATGAGAAAATAAATAAGGAGGCTTTGTTCTGTATTCTTGAGCAGCACCCAGCACACTGTTAATCAGAAAACATAAATTTTGCAAAGTTACGCAATGCAATTTTACCTTATGAGCTCAATATTTACTTTAGCTTCAGCTTGTATTTCCATAGCAACCCTTACACCATTAGGCAGGATATACCCTTGCAACATAACACTTGTACTTAGAATTAGGCAAGCAAGAAAATTCAGAGAAAAAGGAACAGAAAATAATTCACTTGTCTCATTAAAAAGGCACTTAAGATCCTAGTGTTTTGCAGTAACAAGATGGCTTCGTGAAAGAATGATTCTGTCTCAAAACCATCATATACTTCTGCAATTAAACTATATTCCCAGTTGCATTTCACAATTATATCTTATTAAAACTAAACTCAACCCCAAGCCTAGCAATGGCTAAAATAACCCAAAAACCCTAAAAACAAAATTGCAATCCGAGGTACCACCCTGAAATCATAGACCCTTGAGCACTTGTTAAAAACAACTCCAGACCCAAATGAGACTTGTTTATGAATCACAATAGTTCAAAGTCGAGTTTATAACGATGTAGTGGAAGGGTGGGACACTTACATCAGTGCTTATTATAGCTGCCCTGACAACGTCCAAGTGAAGTTTGGGAGGGTAGTGTACTCTTAGAAAAAAATACATGGTGTTATGTTTACAGAGATAAAAAGTTTGAGTCCACATTAACAAAAACTAATCAAGAGTTTCTTTCAATTCTCATAACATGAAGCCTTCATGATGAAGGCACCATACAACTTACAGTTACGCTCATAAAGAAGACTAAACGAATTCCACATTTTTTTAGAAGTCGGGTCTACACATAAGTGAATATAGATTAAAGTCATAATGACATACAAAAAAAAAAAGAAACCAACAAAACATAGCAGAATCTGTGCATGGGATAAGTGAGTCCTTTTAAATTGAGAATGTAACATTACCGTTAATCAAAAACCCAGTATTCATACATACCAAAGATATTACCGCTCCTTTTAGAAGCACTGAGTCATATACTAAGCTATTTTCTTTTACAAGCTCTGCGTATACGAAGGAGTGAGCGGAAAAACTTCAGTAAGGAGATAAAACACTGAGATTTAAAAAACACTGAAATTTATTGTCCGAGAAAATTTAACAGGGATACTGAACCCTCAAAGTTCAAATCATGAAGAAGGATTGATGAAAGGATGATGTTGAAAGGAAGAAGCCTTACCTTTTATAGGAGTACAGACACAGCCTTGTAAAGGGATAAGCTGCATTCAATGTGAGATCATAGTCAACGTGGTTTGATGAAGTTAAGAAGTATGAATTAATAGCTCTTAACTGTTTCGATTGATTAGAACGGAAGGTAAACCGTCGGGATTGAAAATTTACACAGAGATGCTTCATGTCAATTGAACAGTTCAAAACTCCATCGTTGGTATCTTGAATCTCCATTGTTAGTATCAGAGAAGAACAGCATTGTTGGTTGCAGAGATCGAAGAAAAACATGAACCCTAAATTTTTTAACAATTTTGAGAGAACACAATAATCATGACGGGATTAAAACACGAAGCCCAGAAAACGTCAAGTATGTAGTCCATGAAAAAAAAAATTAAACGCTGCATATAGGAAATAAAGACACGTGTCAGGTTTTGGTAGAGTGAATTAGTGACGTGGCCTCCCGAGAAGGAGGAAAAAATAATTTATATATATATTAGATATTAGATTTGGGCCGTTGCGTAGGAACCGACTTTGTTTGATATTATGACTAATAAAAAAAATTATAAATCAAATATTATAGTTTTAAGATTTTTTGCATATGTTATATGAGATTTATATTATAAGTAAGAATTTGTTTTCATACATAAGTTTCAGTTAATATTTGTTTTTATAATCATGGTGTATAGATAATTTGTTATCATCTTTATACATAGAGCTAGAAAAAACATTCATACCTAAAAAT
>JABAYD010002675.1:0-16661 GCA_014822095.1 Diplotaxis tenuifolia
ATGAAAACAAAGAGAGTCTTTGAATTTGGAATAAACATACATATATAGGACATTACGTTATGGTTATGGACTATTATAGTATGCCACACCTAGATATGATAAACGTCAAATCGGTTTTAAAAGCTAATTAATCCAACCTAACTTTTCTTTCTTTTAGTGATAGTTGAATTAACGAGAAATGATCGATCGGATTAATTTCTCCTCATTGGATTCCTTTTTATTTATATCCAAAACAAAATTCACAATAAAAACAAATTTCAATCGATTCTACTACTTAGTTTCTTCGACCATGGGGATTGGTCATTATGAAAACTTAGACTTCATATACGCATGATCACATAACACCAGTAGAAATTGACAAACGTACATGTTGGGGGTGATGACATCAGGAGAGAACGGAATATAAAACTAGTTATGGAATTTACCCTAGTTTTTTTATAACAGTTTAATAACTACTATTGAATGTAATAGACTTTCCTAATAAATGCCAATACTTTATTTATTCTTTTACTTAATCTCATTCTTATTGCATCTGATACAAAACAGGAACTTGAAATTTTCTTCAAATTGGATATGCGTCCAATGTTTGGTTTATAATTCCAACCGGAGACAACTTCTACTGTTTTATAAAAACAAACACGATTTACACGAAACAAGAATGATGAATTATAAGAACTATGCGTTTATTGCATGTTGTTAAAATGTCTCAAAAGTAACAAATAAGTGTACTAAAAGATGTGGGTTAGCTGTATAAATCTAATTGACATGATATAACCTTTCCCTTTTTATTAGTAATAAACATAAAATGGTGGTTGGTTAAGCAGTCTCGAAGATTAAAAAACGTAAAACAAAAAGAATTTATAAGTCTTCAACTAATAATATTACTTTTTTTGTCTAACTATCACTATAGATTTTTTACCATAAAATATTGGAACCACTGTGTAGTCACGAATTTATTTATTGAGAAACGCTTCTACACATTTTCCTCAAACAAATGAATTTTACCAAAATAAAACTAGATATATATGTGTAGGGAATCTATTGAGTATTGAGTCTATTGACACTAATTAAAAAAAAAACAGAATTAAATATACATCTTCAACCTAAACGGAGAAAAAGAGAAAACAAATAAACAAATGGTTAAAAAAATCCACTAGGCTTTCTCAGACAAGGAGACTGGTTTCCTCCATTGACACTATCCCACTACCTTCAAGATCCCACCTTCTATGTTAAATCTATTCTATCTCTCTCTCTCTCTGGACCAATTAGGAGCAGAAACAAATTAACAAAAAAATAGACGTTTTGGTTCAAAGATTAATTGCAAACTCGTTTCTGTTATATTAATTCGTTTTCGTTTGTGAGCATTAAAAGAAGAAAGAAAAAAATATCATTCCTTTGCTTCTTTCGCACCGTTACTTTCTCTTCTCTCTCTGTATCCCTCTTCTTGCGTTTTAAGCCATTTCTGTCCTTTTGCCACTTCGATTTCTCTCTCTCAGCTTTAAAACTTGGAGCTTAAGATTAACCACCACCTTCCTCGTGATCATCGAGGAAGCTGATCTCTTCTATGGAATGGAGATTTTGATGTTCCTCTTAAGGATCTGTCTTCATTTTTCCATTTATTGGATCAGACCCATGTGGATGATGGATCAATTCGCTATCTTTGGTGTTTATATGTATTAACAATGAGCTTGTAATAACTCTACTAGTGTTAAATGTTGTTTTTGGAATCCAACCCAATTGCGGAAGAACGAATTAAAAAATGATTTTTTTTTTGTATTACCGTCGAGATGGATATTGATTTCTGGAGTTTTTTTTTTTATATTGAAATATTTTGTTTTAGGTGGAAAGTAATTTGAGTCAAAATCCAAGTTGTTGACGCAATCTTTTTTACTTTCTCTTTTCAAAGATTAGGTAAAAAAAAAAATAGAATGACTTTGATTTACAAAGAGATGTTTGATTTTTGCTTGCGTGATCTGTTGAATTGTTAGCTTCAGGGTTGGATTTGTTACCTCCGTTGTCATCACCACCGTCTCGGTTACCGGAAATTTCAAAAGGGTTTGGTCAAGTGCCCATCAGTCCACCTACATCCAGCAATGCACCACCGTCTAAAGCCTCTCATCCATCTCTTCCTCCTGTACCTAACGTCCCTCCGCAGTCAATTCCTCCTATAGCTGACGTGGTAGATCCTCCACCGGCAGATTCCGCGAGAGGTGAATCACCGGCTGGTGAGCCTGTTGTTTCGGTTCCTAATGCTCCAGGTAATGGATTTTTCTTACAGACATTTATTCGAACACTTGGCAGGCACTCTTGGGAAGTAGAATTGTGTATTGAAAAACGTTTAAATTTTTGTGGTGGGTTTTGATTCTTTCTCAGCTCCAGTTACAATACCCGTGAAGGATTTGCCGGGAAAATCTCCTCTGGTTCAACCTGTTGTTACACCGGTTGCTTCACCACCAAGAGATGCATCAAAAGAGCCTCCTTTCTCTGGCAGAGTGTCTCCAGGTAATGTGAATCTTTAGCTTGCATCAGTCTTGGATCTTTAACTTGTAAATGCCCTGTTATCTGCAGGTCCTGTTTTGGATATTCCACCATTACCATCAGTGGCTCTGCCTCCGCCTATACCTAGAAATGATACTAACGATCACAAGCCCCCTATGGAAAATCCTATTGCTCCTGGTATAGTACCATGTTTTGCTTGCCCCTTACTCAACATATGTTGCTTTCTTTTTTAATAGCATAAATTCATTTGTGCTCTCTGAATCCAGTTGCATCTCCACCAACGATATCGATTGACATTGCACCACCAGTCCATCCTGTCATACCAAACTTACCCTCTAGTTCACCTGGTATGCTTATGTGGTTTCGGAATTACTTTCTCTGTATTTATTCAACTCCTCATGTTGTTGTCTGTGTTTCATTCTCTGATATATCACTCTCGAACTGTGTAGTACCTACGTCTAGTCCAACAAAGGGATCTCCGAGAAGAAACTCTCCAGTTACTCACCCGGTTTTACCAATTGAGTCTCCTGCTGCCTCACCAGGTTAGCTCACCACCTATCGACTATGTTTATCCATAAAAAAAGTAACCAAAATATCAATATTTACTTTCTTCTCTTAGATGATCCACCCCCCAGCGACAATGGAGATGGCACCAAAAGTCCGGTTGCTGCACCATCAAATGAAACTGCTAAACCCTTGCCTGTTCTCCCACACAAAGGTGTGTTTTAGGGCATCAATCATATAAGTTACTATTACTTCCAGTATCAAGAAGACTAAAGTCATTTTGTTATTACATTGCCAGCTTCTCCTCCTTCCATAGCTCCCTCAACCCCTATATTCAACGGACACTCTCATCATACACCTCCATCTACTTCTCCACCGCCAGATTCTACTCCAAGTAATAATGTACACCGTTCATCACCTCCTCCTCCACCTTCATACCATCGACATCATCAAGAGCGAACGAAGATCACAAATAGTCCAGCTCCTTCACCACCACCACCACCACCACCACCACCAACGCATATCATATCTCCAAAGAAGCCAAAGCGTAATGGTTTCAACTTTACAATAGCCTTTGAGATACTTAGATTGGCCAGTCATCACATTTCTCATGATCTCAATCCTCTTTCTTTCTTTGTTTTGTTGTTATAGGTTCAGTGTCTCCTCTTCCATCACCACACCATCCTCGTTCTCCTCCAGTTCATTCTTCTTTGATTCCCCCTGCTCACCCTCCAATCTCTTCCTCAATGCATCCTATCACCATAGCTCCAGCACCTTCTCCGACTCAAGGTTTGATTCCTCCACTTATAACTTTTCCAACAACAAAGAGTCTTTGCCTAACGTGAAAATCCTAAGTTCTGTTTATTTCTCCTGAAGTTCTTCCTCTCAGTTCCACTTCAAAACCTTCAAAGTCTCGTAAGTTCCCACTCGGTCCACCTCTTCAAGCATTTCCCCCTCCTCCACCTAACTCAGGTTAGAGATTTGTTTCAGTTATTTTGAGATGAGTAGCCTCTTGTTTTCGTCTAAAACCACTTCCTATCCACAGATTGTACATCAACCGTTTGCTTGGAACCATACACAAACACACCTCCTGGCTCCCCATGTGGCTGTGTCTGGCCTATTCAAGTCGAGCTTCAACTTCACATGGCGCTTTACGACTTCTTCCCCATGGTTTCAGAATTCGCTCGAGAAGTAAGCGCTGGAGTGTTCATGAAACAGAGCCAAGTCCGAATCATGGGAGCCAACGCAGCTAGTGAACAGCCTGAGAAAACCATTGTTCTCATCGACTTAGTCCCGCTCGGAGATAAGTTCGATAACATGACAGCAATGCTCACTTACCAGAGATTCTGGAGTAAAAAAGTAACTATCTTCGGCGAGTACGACGTGATTTACGTCCGTTATCCCGGTTTACCGGCTTCTCCGCCTGTTCCCGGTATGACAGTTATTGATCAAGGACCTTACCCGGGTGATAATAACAACGGTAGAGTGATGAAGCCGCTGGGAGTTGATGTTCCAAAGAAGATGCGCAAGAAGGAGCTTAACGGTGAAACTGTTGCTGTGATTGTTTTGTCTGCTGCTGCTTTTATTGGTTTATGTTTTGTTCTTGTTTGGTTCTTGGTTTTCCGGAGAAGAAGAGGTCAGAGGGTTTCTGAAAGAGGAACACTTGCTCGGCCTTCGTTGCCTTCCCTCGCGAAACCACCAGGTAAAGAATTGAGTTTTTGTCTGAACCGAACACGAATCTTCGGTTTTGAGTTCGGTTTACTTAGATATGGTTTTGAAAAATGGTCTAGTTTTCGGTTTCGTTTTTGTTTTGTTTTTTTTCTTTAAATGAAAATATAAAAACCGAAAATAACCCAAATAATGGACCGAATTATCCGAAATAACCGAAATAACCAGATTACCCAAAAGATTTAATTTAAAGAAAACTATCTCGAGTTTTAATTAAAAATAAAAAAAATCGGCTAATTTTGGAATTATTTTTTGTAAATTTTGGGTTAACCGAAAATCCGAAAATTCAGTTCGGTTGGGTTTCGGAAACCCGAAATCGCAGGGCTAAAAGAACCATTAGAGTTTTATTGTAAGAAACTGAAGATGTAACATAACTAAACTAAGTGGAATGTTGCAGGTTCTGCAAGATCATTAACAGGAAGCAGGTTAAGCTCAACTTCACTGTCGTTTGCGTCAAGCATTGCTCCGTTTACACTCTCGGCCAAGACGTTCACCGCAAGCGAAATAGTGAAAGCAACAAACAACTTTGCAGAGTCTAGGGTTCTTGGTGAAGGCGGGTTCGGACGAGTCTACGAAGGTCTTTTCGATGATGGAACTAAAGTAGCGGTTAAGGTGTTGAAGAGAGATGACCAGCAAGGTAGCCGAGAGTTCTTGGCTGAAGTTGAAATGCTTAGCCGTCTTCATCATAGAAACTTGGTGAACCTGATTGGTATCTGTATTGAAGATCGTAACCGTTCCTTGGTTTATGAGCTTATACCTAATGGCAGCGTTGAGTCTCACCTCCACGGCATTGATAAAGAGGCTTCGCCTTTAGATTGGGATGCTCGGTTGAAGATAGCTCTTGGCGCAGCTCGTGGGTTAGCGTATTTACACGAAGACTCGAGTCCCAGAGTTATACACAGAGACTTTAAGTCCAGTAACATCTTGCTTGAACATGACTTCACGCCTAAGGTCTCTGACTTTGGACTGGCGAGAAACGCACTTGATGATGAAGATAACAGACATATCTCTACACGTGTAATGGGAACCTTCGGGTAAGATAATGAAAAACCAGAACACAGTTTCTGCTTTTCCGACATAACTTATAAAATGTTTGCTTTTTTGATAGGTATGTGGCACCAGAATACGCAATGACAGGTCATCTTCTGGTGAAGAGTGATGTGTATAGCTACGGAGTTGTGCTTCTGGAGCTACTCACGGGGCGTAAACCAGTGGATATGACTCAGCCACCAGGTCAAGAGAACTTAGTTTCGTGGACTCGGTCTCTTCTGACGAGCAGAGAAGGTCTTGAAGCTATTATAGACCAGTCTTTAGGACAACCCGAGATTCCATTCGATAGCATAGCTAAAGTCGCTGCGATAGCTTCGATGTGCGTTCAGCCTGAAGTATCGCACCGTCCTTTCATGGGAGAAGTAGTGCAAGCTTTGAAACTTGTGTGCAACGAATGCGACGAAGCTAAGGAACTCAACTCTGTAACCTCGCTTACTCAAGATGAGAATCGAGCTGAGAGCTCTTATGGTGGTGAAGGGTCAGGGAGGATGGCTAGGTATCCGTTGCTACCGAGTTATGACTCTGAGCCTGACACGGAGAGAGGGCTTTCTGTATCGGAGATGTTTACTGGTTCAGGGAGGTTAGAGAGGCAGTCTAACTCTGGTCCCTTGGCTTCTGGTCGAGGCAAGAGGTTCTGGGAGAAGATGAGGAGATTGTCTACGGGAAGCTTGAGCGAGCACGGGTCAGCATCGCTCATGTTACGATCTGGTTCGCGTTGAATGATCTTTTCCGGTTACAGAACATTTGGGGTTTGTGATTGCCCTAAGTTATGAAAGGAAAGAGAAGAGAGTGTCTTGTGATACAAGCAACTCTTTACCTTTTGGATACCGGTTAAGAAACAGAGTGGAAGAGATCATTCCCGGTTCAGTAGTCATATTTGTATCTTAGAAGAAACAAGAGATTCTGTTTTATCTAATTTCAGTGTAAATATATCACGTTAAAAGCACAAGGCATCACCACACCTTCGTTTTTTTGGCATTCAAGATGGCTAGCAACGCTAAATGGGCCTTAGGCTCATAAAGACATTCATATGCTGATTGGTAAAATGAGTATGGGCCACTGGGATCACAATATAAAATAATCACATATCTATATCATCTATTAATACAAATACAGTGTCCAATTTTTATCTACTATTACCAAAATATAATAAAACCATTTAAAGAATTAGCTAATATAATATATTACTGATTTACATTAATAATTAACTAACTATAAATTTGAATTTTATCTATTTTAAATATAAAAAATCTGTTGAAAAAGAATCTAACAATATTTAACTTAAAAAATTTAATATTTTTTATAAATAATACATTAATAAATTTCATAATTAAGAAAATTATATTATTATAATTCAATGTTAACTAAAATTTTATCATAAATAAAAAAATCAATTTTTAGATAAATTCTATAATGATATTTTGTATTATATAAAAATAGCAGTACAATATGAATTAAATATAAAAATTTTATTAAACAAGTAAATTAACGGAATTTATATTTTAATTTTTTAATTTAAATCAATTATCACTCATCATTAAAATAGATTAATATTCATACACTATATGATATTTTTATACAAAAATAAATATATTAACATAGGTTAAACTTTTATATCTACAACTATATATTATCTTTTTATTTATTTTGAAACTCTCAATAATACATTGTATAAAAATTTTTAACTAAAAAATATAATAGCTTATAATAATCTTTATTTATCTATACTATTGAAAGAAAATCATTCTCAAATATTTATTTTAAAAAGTTGTTTGGACGTATTCATTTATTAGTCCAACCTTTGAAATACAACTAAATATTATATAACTAACCTTCTTTATATCAACAATTAAATTCTGTTACATTTTACTAAACTCCATTTATTTCACTCAAATATATTTACAAAAGATCATGAGTTTATAAACATTTGACCATATGAAATTTGTGAAGATTTTTTGAATAAGTATTATAGATTAATTTCTATATAATGTTATTCATTTAATATTAAAAAATATTTACAAGAATTAATATTATGTTTTTGACAAGCTGATATATTATCCTAACTTATACTCCACGTTTTACTAAATTCACTTTGAAAAACGAATATATTATCATCGATACTGGAATATTTATCACTTATTTATATTGATTTTAAATGAATTTATAACCTAATAAGGTTAAGATTATTTTCATATTATCATATTTGATTTTTGGGATTAACACTCCAATAAAATAAATGTTCCTCTAAATAGACATTCATACTTTAATTTTCAAATCTCATACTTTGAATCTCATACTTTAATCTTCAAATCTCGTAACTACTTTTGAGTCTAAATCTAGTTTTATTTAAGTGAGAGAGAGAAAGGAAAAAGAAGTTCGAATCTCTTTCTCTCTACTCACCACTGACCAAACAGATGGCTCGTCCCTGCATGTTCCCAATTAATTCAAAGGTTAGTGTCTTTTCTCATCACTAATTTTCTCCTAAATATTTCCATTTTTCTTCTTCTCTATGGTGACATTGACCCACCTTTGGATTTATCATAGAAAAGTCTAGTTTGTTTTAAAATTACTCACCGACCATTTTCCAAAATTTGGTAACTCTTCACTAACTTTTCAACATTTTTTTTTCTTGGATTTATGTTCGTCTTATATAGTAAAATATATAATCGATATTGTATTATGAAACAGTTTTTTTTTTGACAAAAAATATTGTATTATGAAACAGTTACATTATTTAGGAGTACAAGCCGACATAGAAAAACTTAACAGTAACAAAACTATTCAAATGACACCTTCATGAGCTTGACCTATCCAAAGAACAGTTGACATGTGTTTCTCTGTCTTTTCATTTGTTTCGTGAACTAACAAAACGGCACACTTATATCATCAAAACGTCAAACGTGTAACATATTTCAACAAAAAAACGTTTATACTTTAATACGGACAGCTGATAATTGATTTGATTAAGACATAATTTCATTCTCAATCGGACCCACTTTACAAACATGATTCACTGTATTCGTGGATATTATCATAAACATGTTATTATCATTTATACTTTATATATAAATGTGCAAGAAGATCATTACAGAACACAAATACCAAGTCGTACGGTCTTTATTTTCTATTTCTCTCTCGTAGTCTCGTCAAAAAGTTGAACATAGAGGAAATGGAGGAGACGCGGAAGAAAGAAGACGACAGCGGAAGAGATATGGCGGTGGCGAAGGAAATGATGACGTCGATGGTAATCTCCGGAGAAGACGTTAACGAAGACGAGTATACTCCTGACGAGATAATGCAGCTCGTTGAGTCTTCTTCATCGACGACGACGAACATTGATGGAACCAACTTTTCCGGTGAGGAGAGCTTCAGAGTCAGGTTTATCGACGATCCGTACGCGGTTCCGGTCGTTGTTCAGTCTTCTACGGGTTACATCACGATCAACGTCAACGAGGAAAGCTGTGGTCCGTCGTTTTCAGACAGCAACGCTTCCGCCATGGCAAGTGTCGACGCAAACGGTCTGTTCGGTTGCTGCCTTGATTTGAACGGCGCGTGGAGTACAAACGAGGTGAGAGCGAGTGAGAGTGAGTGTGAGTGGGACGACGAATTGCTGGCGAGGTTTCTAGGTGAAGACAGTGTTTGACCAATGTGTCGTCTTGCGCGGAAAGCTTTTAAGAGATTGGGGGTACTTTCGTCAATGCAATGAACTGTCATTTAAGTGAAAATTGGTTTACAGTACATGTGATAGGGCTAAGAAAAAGGAAAATCAGTTAATGGTAGTAAGACTAGACTAGTTAGCATCTACGTAGTTTATTGTGACCATTTTGGTAAATCATGTCACTTGGTGGTACTAATGAGTAATACCTTTAAGTCTAGGGAGCTATTTTGTAAATTTCAATAGTACTAAATCCACCCCATGAAATGAATGCTTTATTTACAAACTAGGTATGGACCCGTGCGATGCACGGATTTTGATTGATATTTTAATTTCATGAAGAAAATAAATAAAAAAATTTATCAAAAATATAGGATATTTGCATATCTATACCGTGAACTTATTTTAAGGAATAAAATTTTATTTTTCACATAAGTTTTGATTGGTATCTATATTTCAGTAATCATAATGTATATACATTTATTTATTAACAAATTTGTAAGGTTAAAGAGATAAAGTTAGTCCAGAAAATCAAAACGAACCTCAGTCTCGGAGAACTATGAATTATAATGAAATACAATGAATTGAAAATACAATAAAATGAAAACATAATACACATTCTTATGCTCTTAATTTAATATTTGTATTAATTTGCATGATATTTTCTTTTTTAAACATATTTTATTATTTCTACGGTTATTTAGTAATGTTTCTGTTGTCATTGTAGAATTCCAAAATTCTTTTATGCATTTGTTATCATCTATATACACTTATTTGCATGGTACAATTTATTTAAATTGTAACTTTCTAAAATTGTAACTTATTTGCATGGTACTATTCATTTAAACTGTAACTTTCTGAAAGTCAATAGCATTATCAAAATCATAATTCAAACATTATTTAATTCCAGAAAATTATGACAAATAATTTACACCTTGATATGTCTTGATCAAAACACTTTTCATGATAAGAACAATATTATTATCTTTAAACGTGATATTAATTTCCAAATAATGGTTGTTCAACCCATATTGTTGTTCGCATTTCAATTTTACAATATAAGATATAACATTTTTAAAAGAAAAATTGAAATTATTTAATAGAATTGAACTAATAGCTTACGAAAAAAATCATGAATAGAAAAAATTATTTTTCTTTCTACCGATAAAGTTAGATTAACTCAATGACATGTATAATTAAACTATGAACATCCATATTTTCAATAGTTTTATATAATATATATATATATATATATATGAAATTATGAATATTACCATATAAATTATAAAATAATATGTTATATATATATATATGTATGTATATATGAAAGAAAAAAAATATATGAAATTATGAATATTACCAAATAAATTCGTTGTTGTTCTTTTAGTTGGGCAAAATTTTATAATTTTGAAATCAAAAATTTCACGAGGTTATTGGTCTCATATATGTAATTGCTTTTTAGTCTTATCTAAAATTTATGATACGATCTTTTGTAGTTTTTATTGCAATTTTGCACATTTTTCAATAAAGATTCTTGCATTTAATTTATTTCCAAACTTTTCATGGAAAAATAATGTACACAACTTTGAATTGTATTTTCTTATATAATAAACAAATTATTTAAATAGAATAAACAAACACATAGACAATCATAATAGCAATATTAATTTACGTACGTACAACAACATGACAAACAAACACACATAGGTAATACAACATCATTATTGTGGCAATAACTTGAAATCCTAATAATAAAACATCATTAATAGATCATAATATAACATGTAAATGTTAATCATTACGTATACATCATGACATTAATGACATAAGAAATCAGCATCACTTTATAAAATGAAAAGAACATGCGATGATCAGACATATAAACTAACCTTATATTTCTCTTGAATCAATAATTATATATGATGTACGGTGATCAAATATGAGAAAAGTGACCAAATATGAGAGAGCTTAGTTATATATATTTGAATAATCATATTTGTTTCCTTTTCCCAACAAATAGGAATTTGTTTTTCTGGAATTTTTTGATTCGTTAAGTCTTTTCTTTTTGCATTAGAAAACATATTTACCTTTTAACAATGACATTAGGAAAATTAACATTAAATAGTCTTTCTTTTTTTAGAAGGATATTTTTTTACAATTATATTTTCTTTATTAATCATTTTTATATGTCATTTTTTTAGATTTTGAAATTTTTAATTAGCATTTAAATTAACAAACTTAGCGAAAAACAGTTTTTTCCTTTTTAAGTTTAAAAAAAATACAATTACGATTTAATCTTTATAAAAATGATAATTAATTTTTTAAAAGGATAATTACTATTTAAAAAGGATAGTTACTGATTTTTTTTAATAAACAATAATAACTATTATAAGGAAAATTAGCATTAATCTTTTTTTTAAAAAAATATCATTTTTAAAAAGGACAATTACTATTTTTTGACAATTATCTTTTCTTTATTATTTGACATGAGAAAAAATCAGTGTTAAATTTAAAAGGATAATTACAATTTTTTAATTTTTAAATATATATATATTTGAATAATCATATTTGTTTTCTTTTCCCAACAAATAGGAATTTATTTTTCTAGAAGTTATTGATTCGTTATACCTTTTCTTTTTGCATTAGAAAGCACATTTACCTTTTAATAATGATATTAGGAAAATTAACTTTAAATAGTATTTATTTATTTTAGAAGGATAAATTTTTTTACAATTATATTTTCTTTATTAATCGTTTTTATATGTCATTTTTTAGATTTGGACATTTTTAATTAGCATTTAAATTAACGAAATGAGGGAAAATAGTTTTTTTCCTTTTTAAGTTTAAGAAAATACAGTTTTGATTTAATCTTTTTAAAAAGGATAATTATTAAATTTAAAAAACGGATAATTACTATTTAAAAGAAGGATAGTTACTGATTTTTTAAGTAACTATAATAACTATTATAAGGAAAATTATCATTAACTCATTTTTTTAAAAAAAAAATTTTAAAAAAAGGATAATTACTATTTTTTGACAATTATATTTTCTTTATTATTTGAGAGAAGAAAAATTAGTGTTAAATAAAAGGATAATTACTATTTTTTTATTTTATAAAAAAAAGATAATTACTCTTTTTTATTTGCATGGTACCATTTTTAATTTTTTTTAAAAAGATAATTACTCTTTTTATATGAATATTTGAATAATGTTCTAATATTTCTAAGGCTATTTAGTAATGTTTCTGTTGTCATTGTAGAATTCCAAAATTTTTGTATGCATTTGTTATCATCTCTATACATTTATTTGTATGGTATAATTTATTTAAATTGTAACTTTCTGAAAGTCAAAAACATAATCAAAATCATAATTCAAACATTACTAAAACCAGAAAAGACTGAAAATAATTTACATCTTACTATGTCTTGATCAAAACACTTGTCATGATAAAAAACAATATTAGTATCTTTGAACGTTATATTTATTTCCAAATAATTGTGGTTGTTCAACTCATATTGTTGTTCGCATTTCAACTTTATAGTATAAGATATAACATTTAAAAAAAACAATTTAATTATTTAATAGAATTTAACTAATAGCTTACGAAAAAAATCATGAATAGAAAAAGTTATTTTCTGGCGTTTATGTTTTTAAGATTGTGACATGTGTTAAGTAAAAAAATAAGTAATTATTCTTTTAGAAAAAATAGTTATTCTCCTTTAAAAAACATATTAATTATACTTTAAATTTAACACTGATTTTCATTCTCTCAAATAATAAACAAAATATATTGTAAAAAAAGTAATAATCTTTTTAAAAAAGATATTTTAAGAAAAGATTAATGCTAACTTTTCTTATAATTGTTTTTCTTAAGGTTTAAAAAAAATAATTACAATTTAATGATTATATGATGATATTTTTTCCTTTACTAAAACCCTAAACAAAATGTAAAAACGTAACTCATAGTATTTTTTCTTTTCTTTTATTTTATTTAAAAAGAATAAAAAGGAGACAGACAAAATAAAAAAAAATTCTTTTTTAAAATCTTAACAAAAATAAACCTACCTATTTAATACTATTTTAAAAAAAAAGAATACGATGAGAAGTATGATGCTAAAGATATTACATAATAGTTATAATCGTTTTTTTATAAAAATTAAATCAGTAAGTATCCTTTTAAAATAAAATAGTAATTATTATTTTTAATTAGGATTTGAATTAAGAAAAATTAGCAAAAAACAGTTTTTTTCTTTTTAAGGCTTAAAAAAGAACAATTACGATTTAATGATTATATGATAATATTTTTTCCTTTTCTAAAACCCTAAACAAAAAATGTAAAAACGTATCTGAGGTATTTTTTTATTTTTTATTTTAAATAAAAGAATAAAACGAGATTTACAAAATATAAAATTTTCCTTATTTTAAATCTTAACAAAAAAAATTACATATTTAATACTATTTAAAAAAATATAATGAGAAGTATGATGCTAAAGATATTAATAGTTATTATTGTTTTTTTTTTAAAATCAGTAATTATCTTTTTAAAAAATAGTAATTATTCTTTAAATAAAAAGTAATTATTCTTTAAAAAAATTAATAATTATCCTTTTTAATTAGGATTTGAATTAAGAAAAAGTAGCAAAAAACGGTGTTTTCCTTTTTAAGATTTAAAAAAGAATAATTACGATTTAATGATTATATTATAATATTTTTCCTTTTTCAAAAATATTATAATTGTGGCAATAACAAAAAAGAGTAATAATATTTGAATAATATTCAAATATTTTTAAGCAATCCGTAATTATCCTTTTAAAAATAGTAATTATTATTTTAAAAAAATTAGTAATTATCTTTTTAATTAAAATTAAAAAACAATTAGCAAAAAAAAAAGTTTTTTTTAAGATTTATAAAAGAATAATTACGATTTAATGATTATATTCTAATATTTTTTCCTTTTTTTTAAAAAAATATTATTGTGGCAATAACAAAAAAGAGTAATAATATTTGAATAATATTCTAATATTTTTTAAACAATCCGTAATTATCATTTTAAAAATAGTAATTATTCTTTTAAAAAATTAGTAATTATCCTTTAGTTAGGATTAAGAAAAATTAGCAAAAAAAATTTTTTTTAAAGATTTATAAAAGAATATTACGATTTAATGATTATATTCTAATATTTTTTTCATTTTTTAATAAAATATTATTGTGGCAATAACAAAAAAGAGTAATAATATTTTAATAATATTCTAATATTTTTTAAACAATCCGTAATTATCCTTTTTAAAAAATAGTAATTATTCTTTTAAAAAAAATAGTAATTATTCTTTTTAATTAGGATTAAGAAAAATTAGCAAAAAACAATTTTTTTTCCTTTTTAAGATTTATAATAGAATAATTACGATTTAATGATTATATGATAATATTTTTTGAGAAGGATTATTTTTTTGCAATTATATTTCTTTATTAATCGTTTTTATATGTCATTTTTTTAGATTTTGACATTTTTAATTAGCATTTAAATTAACAAAATTAGCGAAAAACAGTTTTTTTCCTTTTTAAGTTTTAAAAAATATAATTACGATTTAATCTTTTTAAAAAAGATAATTATTAATTTTTAAAAAAGGATAATTACTATTTAAAAAAGGATAGTTACAGATTTTTTTTAAAAAACAATAATAACAATTATGAAAATTAGCATGAATCATTTTAAAAAAACTATCTTTTTAAAAATGATAATTACTATTTGTTGACAATTGTATTTTCTTTATTATATTGAGAGAATAAAAATCAGTGTTAAATTTAAAAGGATAATTACTATTTTTTAATTTAAAAAAAGATATATATATATATATATATATATATATATACATATATATATTTATATATTTTGATAATTATATTTGTTTCCTTTTCCCAACAAATAGGAATTTGTTTTTATAGAATTTGTTAATTCTTATGTCTTTTCTTTTTGCATTAGCAATCATATTTACCTTTTAACAATGACATTAGGAAAATTAACAATTTTTTTATTTGTTTAGAAGGATAATTTTTTTGAAATTATATTTTCTTTATTAATCGTTATTATATGTCATTTTTTAGATTTTGACATTTTTAGTTAGCATTTAAATTAAAAAATTATCGAAAAACAATTTTTTCCTTTTTAAGTTTAAAAAAATACAATTATGATTTAATCTTTTTTAAAAGGATAATCATTAATTTTTTTTAAAACGGATAATTACTATTTTAAAAAGGATAGTTACTGTTTTTTTAATAAACAATAATACTATTATAAGGGAAAATAGCATTAATTTTAAAAAAACTATTTAAAAAAAAAGGATAATTACTATTTTTGAAAATTATCTTTTCTTTATTATTTGAGAGAAGAAAAATCAGTGTTAAATTTAAAAGGATAATTACTATTTTTTAATTTTTTTAAAATGACAAGTACTATTTTTTTAAAGGATAATAACTAATTTTTTAAAAAAGAATAATTACTATTTTTTACATAACACATGTCACAATCTTAAAAAACATAAACGCCATGTGTCGCAATCATATTAATTAGTAACTCTTAGGAACCAAGCTTTATATAATAAGATTCTAGAAAAATCTAAATTTAAATGACAATTTTTATTAGTACATAAATAAATGACTTAATAGAGTAGATACTCTATTAATTTATGTTTAATTTATAAAAAAAGCTGAGAATGCTTGCGATGCTGCCTCTTAAGCAATGATAGTTTTGTTAATCACACATGGAGAGGAGAGGCAATAACCTACGAACAGCGATGTCGACTTAGCTCGGGGAATCAGAGATTAGTTCTCTACAGATCCAAACGCATCTACAGTATATAAGTAAACAAACAAAAATGTTTTTACAAGAAAAAGGTATTCTGCTACCGGGCTTCGAACCCAGAAATTACAGCTCAATTGAGGTGAATTTTAACCTTTGTGCTACAGCGGAACTTTTGATAACAATGTACAAGTATTTATATACATGTTTATTCCAGATATATTACCACAAAGCAGGCACTTCCGATAATCGAACCGACAAAAGATGTCTAAAGGTATTGGTTTTGTTGTTGCAAGATCTCGCCAGACGCTGTCCCGTTGAGAGACCCATTCATACAAATAGATTATGCAGATTGATTTTAAAAAAACGAAAATAATTGCGTTCATTTTAAGGGTAATCATTATGGTTGACTTGTAGTTATCTTATTCT
>JABAYD010002689.1:0-10533 GCA_014822095.1 Diplotaxis tenuifolia
TTAATCATGTTAATGATCAAGAGATACACAAATATAGGATGAAGTACTTCCTTAAATGATTAAAAGATTCAAGCTTTTACAAAGTGAAGCAAAGTCTTGAGAGAAAATAAGATACCTCTTAAAATTAGGTTTAGAGAGTATTTATAGAAGTCTAAAATCTCAAATCGGGTCGACCCGACAAACCTGGGTTTGACCCGAAAAACAGATGGATAGATGGTCTCAGGTGAAAATCTGCAGACGGGTGAAGCCCGCGTTTGTCGGCCGCGTGAAAAACACTTGAAGCCACGCTTGTGACCCGTGTCTGAAACCCGCGGACTGCCTCACCCGCGGAATGTGCCCCGCGCCTTTGTTCTCTACTTCTCGGGCTTGAATCCGCGGACACCACTCACCCGCGTCTTCAACCCGCGCCTGAAGCTCCTATTTTTCAGTTTCCTTTAGGTTTAGCTCCCAAACTTCAACCTAAGCTTTTCTAAACCTGAAACACCACACTTGTACATGTTATGCACCTAAATGGACTCTAAATACAGCTAGAATGATTGAAATATGCAAATAATTGATGAGTAAATCATATAAAATCTCATGACATCAAAACATCACAATTTGAAACTTACCAACCATGCAGATATCAAATCTTTAGTTTTTAATCTCATTTCATTTTTTAGTTTAAACTTTGTTACAAAAAAACACTCTAACATTTGATTCTGGAAACCCATCCAGAAAACTCGAAATACCTTCCAAGATTATGTGTTGACAATTAACAGATGATTTCCTCGGCCTAGCGGCCAAACTTGCATACTTTCCCCATACACTCTCATACTCCGGGTTCTATGTGTGGACATTGTAGCACAAATCTTATATGTAATTCAGACTCATCCAATATTTGTCAAAGTATCCTGGAAAGCATTCCATAATATGTTAGAAGCTATCCTAAATATGCACAGAGGCATTCTATCAAACATGTTAAATAAACTCGAACAAATCATAACATACTTAGATGCAACAATCAGGAAGACGTTCCTGAATATTTACAATTGCTTCCTAAATAAATTAAAAAATCCAAAAATGTAAAACAAACATACTTGTTATGTACATAAGTTTACATCCCAATCTAAAAACGTTCATTTGAGCATATACATGTTCACATGTAAAACGACCTCTGTTAGATCCAAAAGTCATAGACTGGTCCTGAAGATCACACTCTCCTCCCTCGTCACATATAGAGCAATCTAGAAGATGGTTCATCAACATAAATTTGGTTCACATATAGATCACACTCTCCTCCCTGTTTATACAATTTTTATAATAAATTTGGAAGTGGGTATGATTGGTGGTTTCAGTTGGGGAAATAGTAACACATTAAATGTGTATAGTAAGGTTAGTCTTTAGACAATGTACTTACAATTGCATGTGACCCAAAATTATTTTCTTTCAAGATTTCGACCGTTGACTCTCAGTCTCCCGTGGTGCAAGTGAAAACACACTGTTTAAGAGAAACTAAAAGCTGAATTTAAATTTTTTTTTGACTGATCGAATTTAAAAGTTAACCACCATATTAAAAAGTAGCAAAAGTTAGTAGTATTAATTATCGCTTTGTAAATTGTAAAACCTAGTTCCGATCTTTGTCCATCGTAAAGCTTTAGCAAAAGTCGAATATTCGACTTTCAAGTGTCAAGTAGCACAAATAATTATGGTTAAATCTCGGTTTAATCATTAATGGTGATATGGATGTGATAGTTTGAAATGTCAACGAGTTTTGGATAATAAAGGAATGTAAATTATTTTTTAATTTTTATTTTGGCCGAAAAAGGTATGTAATTAATGAACCAAAATTAGAGATCGAAAGCTAGTGAGAGTCTGAACTAAGAGTAGATCTATATTGACTTTGAAAAAAACAAAATTTTCATTAAATGTGTTCCCGCCAATGGCCCAACGGCCCCGAACGCGTAGAACGTAACATGCATGGAGATCCATTTTAATGGCTTCTTCATCCCACTTGCTTATTAGTTTTTACAACTCTGATGATTCATTATCTACTATATAAGGCAACCTTAGTTCTAGAGGTTGAGACATCCCAAGAAAAAAAAAGACAAATAGAAATTACTAGAGATGAAGCTCAAGGGTGTGACATGTTTGATTCTTTCTTTAATTTTGCTTCATTTGGCTGTGGAATGTGTTCTTGGGGATGGATCTGTGGTGGATCCTACAAGGTATAGGGGCGATGACTGTAGGTGGGGCCGGAGGTGTGGTGGACGTGGCCGGTTTGGACGTGGTGGTGGCTTAGGAGGCGGAGGTGGTGGAGGTTTTGGAGGAGGTGGAGGTAGAGGTGGTGGTGGCGGTATTGGCGGTGGTGCAGGACACGGTGGAGGTTTTGGAGCCGGAGGTGGAGTTGGAGGCGGAGCGGGAGGAGGAATTGGTGGTGGAGGTGGAGCTGGTGGCGGCGGCGGAGGAGGTATTGGTGGTGGCTCAGGTCATGGTGGAGGATTTGGAGCTGGAGGAGGAGTTGGTGGGGGAATTGGTGGTGGAGGTGGAGCTGGAGGCGGTGGAGGAGGAGGTATTGGTGGTGGCTCAGGTCATGGCGGAGGATTTGGAGCTGGAGGAGGAGTTGGTGGTGGAGCTGGTGGAGGAGTCGGTGGTGGAGGTGGAGCTGGTGGTGGTGGAGGGGGAGGTGTTGGCGGTGGTTCTGGTCACGGAGGTGGGTTTGGAGCCGGTGGAGGTGTAGGTGGTGGGGTTGGTGCAGGCGGAGGAGTTGGTGGTGGTGGAGGAGCTGGCGGGGGTGGAGGCGGTGGCACTGGCGGAGGATCTGGACACGGTGGAGGATTCGGAGCTGGAGGAGGAGTTGGTGGTGGTGGAGGACTTGGTGGTGGAGGTGGAGGCGGTGGTGGTGGTGGAGGAGGTGGTGGTGCTGGTAGTGGATCAGGTCACGGTGGTGGTTTTGGAGCTGGAGGAGGTGTTGGGGGTGGAACCGGAGGAGGCGGTGGTGGTGGAGGAGGAGGAGGAGGAGGCGGTGTGGGAGGTGGATCTGGACATGGTGGTGGATTTGGTGCTGGAGGAGGCATTGGACATGGTGGTGGCGCTGGTGGAGGTCATGGCATAGGACACGGAGGAGGAGGAGGCTTTGGGATTGGAATAGGAATAGGTGTTGGGGTCGGTGGAGGCTCCGGTAAAGGTTCTGGAAGCGGAAGCGGTGGGGGCGGTCAACCTTAATCAGAGCTCTTATTCACAATTTCACGTTGTAGTACTACTACGTATTTGTGGTTCTACTTCTCTTGTCATGCTTAAGAAGCAGAAAAATGTATGACATGTTCATTACTTTATTTCAGGATGTGTGTTTTCTTCTATTTTTGTGTAAGAATGTTTTGGGAAGTTCTAATAAGAATATATTGAATACGAAATGATCTTAAACTAATTCTTGAGTTTTTTAACCGGAACAAATCCAACAATTCCCACAATTTATTCATCTTTGTGTAATATATGAATATGACTCAAATGAATTGACTCGTTTTATTCATCTTTGTGCAATATATGACTCAAATGAATTGACTAGTTTTACATGCACATGTTACGTATACCCCATCTACTTAAATTTTGAGGTCCTATCGTCAGTATCTCTCTACCAAACCAACACAATACGGAATGCAATAACTTCACTTGTCTTTTCTCTTCAAATTTTAAATAAACCAATAGTATAAACTGTAAGAGATATAGAAAGTGAATATTAGATAGTACTCAATCATGCACCAACGGCTCTCTCTTAAGTGATGTATATTAGCTTTCCTTAATTCTCCTTGTACGCTGAGTATATATGTATAGCAACCATGATCAATACAAGTAAGCAATTCCATAATCTTTTTTTTTTTGGACAAAAGCAATTCCATAATCTAATATCAGAGCTTTAGGCTCCTCTTTCTTGTTTTTCTCCGCCTCCAAACCCTATTCTTCTTCCCTACCGCTTCTCTTAATCATCTTCTTCTTCTCTCAACATCTCAATCATGTCTGAATCAACCGCATAACGAACCTTTGTGTTCAATACACAAGACCCACAAAGAACTCTTCTCTCCGTCAATATGTCTAGCGTCACCAAGCTCACCAATCTCAACTATGTGATGTCGAGTCACCAGGTTCGTGCCTTGCTTGAAGGGCATGAACTCCAACACTTCATCGAAGATACCAACACTGCTCCGCCATCAACAATTGTGGTCAATGGCATCTCCTCTCTGAATCCGGAGTATGCCCCATGGCGTCAAGACCATCGCCTATACAGCTCCATGATTGGTTCGATCTCTCTTGCAGTCCAGTCAGTCGTATCAAGTGCAAACACAACCAAAGAAGTTTGGGATACTCTCGCCACAACCTTTGGCAATGCGTCTCGTGGTCATATCCGACAACTGAAACTACAGATCGAACGCTATGTCAAGGGAACCTAGACAATCAGTGAATATCTCAGGCTGATAAAATCAAAAGCTGATGATCTTGAACTCCTCGGAAAACCAATGGTCATGAGGATTTAACTGAAAGAATACTAGCAGGACTCAGCGATGATTACAAGCCGGAAGTAAATGCTATTCATGGGCGTGATGTACCAATCTCGTATGCAGAACTTCATGAGCGATTGCTTAATCGTGAAGCTATTCTTATGACTAGTGAAACAACTCTAGTTACTCCGATTCTTGCTCATGATGCGGATGCTCGCCAGAATCACACCAACAATCAACACTAGCGCAACAATAACAATCAAAAATGGCGTAACAACAACAATCAAAGTCGCCACACTCCAAACAACAATCAACATCACTTCTCTAAACCTTACCTAGGTCGTTGTCAGGCATGTGGAACTCATGGCCACAGTGCTAGATATTGTCCTGAGTTTCGCATGATCAGAGTCTCTGCACCACCGGCTCAGATGCCACACCAACAACAAAGGAACAACAGCTCCTGGAACAATACTTCCCTGCAACAAGAGTGGCCTCCGAGTGCTAACCCTGCAATGATGTCTGATTCTTCAACATGGCTACTGGACTCTGGTGCTTCACACGACATGACTTCAGATCTTGCGAATCTGTCTATGCATAACCCTTATAGTGGTGGAGATGGAGTCCTCCTCGGTGATGGCTCCGACTTACACATATCACACTCTGGTTCACTATCTCTTCCTTCTTATACTCGTCCTTTCTTTTTAAATAAAGTCTTATGTGTTTCTGCGCTTGATAAGAATCTCATTTCAGTTTTTCAATTATGCACTGCTAATGGGGTTTCGGTTACTTTTAATCCAACTTATTGTCAGGTGAGGGACTTGGAATTAGGGACACTCCGTCTCGAAGGGAAACCTAGAGATGGAACGTACCAATGGCCACAATCCTCAGCTACTAAACATTTACTTGCTTTTGCATCTGCCGTGAAGAAAACCTTGTCGGATTGGCATTCCCGTTTGGGACATCCAACACTTTCAATTCTTTAAAAATTTGTTTCTCAATTTAGTTTACATGTTGTTTCAAACGCTTTAATGACTCAGCCATGCAGTGCTTGCTTGATTAATAAAATGCACAAGTTACCTTTTCAAAACTCAACACTACGGTCTTCTCAACCTCTCGATGTGTGGACTTCTCCAATGTTTTCAGTTGATGGTTTCAAGTATTACATTATTTTTGTAGATCACTACACTAGATACACTTGGTTGCATCCTTTAAAAAAAAGTCCAATGTTTTTGATGTTTTCACCCGGTTTAAAGCATTGGTTGAAAATCGATTTCAAACCAAGCTAAGGACCCTATACACTGACAATAGGGGTGAATATATTGGGCTGCAAGATTTTTTAGCTAAGCATGGCATTTCTCATATGACAAGTCCGCCTCATACGCCATAACATAATGGCATTGCAGAACGTCGACATAGACATATCTTGGAAACATGCCTTGCCCTCTTGTCCCATGTGTTGATGCCACGGTCCTATTGGACGTATGCCTTCGCAACGGCTGTTTATTTAATAAATAGAATGCCATCATCGGTTTTAGAGTTCCAAACACCTTTTCAAAATCTTCATGAACACAGTCCAAATTTTCAAAAACTTAAAGTATGTGGGTGCTTATGTTTTCCATGGATTAAACCTTATACATCTCATAAGTTGGATGTTAAATCCACACCATGTGTGTTCTTAGGTTACTCTATTACACAAAGTGCATATTTTTGTTTAGATCGCTCAACATCAAGAATATACACTTCTCGACATGTTGTTTTTCATGAACATGTTTTTCCTTTTTCTTTATCTTCTCCTATTAAGTCTACTGACACTGATGAAACTGAAACAGCTACTTATCCTCCTGTCAAGCTTTTGCCTCTTATTCCTACAGGTTCTGCTTCTACACCTCGAGACCCCGTCTCTGAAAACTCATCACCACCAGTACCAGTTACGATGTTGGCTCCTGAAATGCCAAACACAACACCAGAACCTGTCGCACCGGAACCTATCGCACCACAACCTGTCGCACCGGAACCTATCGCACCACAACCTGTCATAACAGAACTGAACCCACCTCAGCCAGCTCCTCCTACGCTTAGACAAAGCACACGGAACATGAAGCCAGTTCAGAAGCTAAATTTTCATAATAAAGTGGCTCAAACAACAGAAACACCTCCTACAACAGTGGCACAAGCTCTCAAGAGTCCTCATTGGAGAAAAGCAATGAGCAATGAATACAACGCTCAGATTGGTAATCATACTTGGGATCTTGAGAACTTGAATGATGATACTCGTTTTAATGTTGTAGGTTGCAAGTGGATATTTACAATCAAGCAAAATCCAGACGGGGCGATCGCGAGATACAAGGCTCGTCTCATTGCAAAGGGCTTCACACAAAAACCATGAATCGATTATCATCACACCTTCAGTCCTGCCGTGAAGCCAGCCACAATTAGAACAGTTCTCAGTACTGCAGTCTCCTCTAACTGGCCTATTCAACAACTCGATGTCAATAATGCTTTCTTACAAGGAACACTAAAGGATGAAGTTTATATGGCACAACCACCAGGATTCATCAACAAAGACAATTCCCATGCAGTTTTTCGTTTACGCAAAGCTATATATGGGCTCAAACAAGCTCCCCGAGCTTGGTACAATGACCTCAAACAATTTCTTCTTCAAGAAGGATTCATCAACTCTTTAGCCGATGCATCGTTGTTCATTTACCAAAAACAGGGAGTTTTACTATACATGCTAGTTTATGTTGATGATCTAATAGTTACATGAAATAGCTCTACACATATGTCTAAGTTTATTAATTCACTTTCACAACGATTTTCTCTCAAAGACCTAAATGGTCTCTCTTTCTTTCTAGGCATAGAGGTTCTGTGTACATCTAAAGGCATGCTCCTAACTCAAACTCGTTATATTGCAGATTTGCTTCATAGGACTAAGATGGAGAACTGCGCAACCTGATCGCAACTCCAATGTGCTCCAACACTGCACTGACTCTATTCTCTGGCACATGACTACCTGATCCCACAGAGTATCGTGCCGTTGTAGGCAGTCTCCAGTATCTTTCTCTCACCCAACCCGACATCTTATTTTCAGTCAACAAAATGTCACATTTCATGCATCGCCCAACCAATGAACACTGGAATGCAGTTAAGAGAATACTACACTATCTCACTGGTACTATGACTGAAAGGAATAAGATTTTTGGCCAACAATAAGCCCACACTACATGCTTTCCCAGACGCTGAATGGGCTGGCAACAAAGATGATTACAGCTCCACCGGTGCCTACATTGTGTATTTTGGAAGCCATCCCATTGCATGGTCATCAAAGAAACAATCCTATCACGCTCCTCCACTGAAGCCGAATACAGTTCACTAGCCTCTACCACTGCTGAAGTTTGTTGGGTTACATCATTATTTCAAGAGCTCGGTATCAAGTCGCCAACAACACCGGTCGTATATTGTGACAATATTGGGGTGGCCTACTTGGCAGCGAATCCAGTTTTTCACTCTAGGAAGAAGCATTTGGCGCTTGACTATCACTTTGTAAGACAATACATACAAGCAGGAACACTACGAGTCTCTCATGTCTCATCACAAGACCAGCTTGTCGATCTCCTTACGAAACCCCTGCCTCGTCCTACATTTGATTCACTGATGCTCAAGATCGGACTCTCTACCGGCCGTTTGTCTTGTGGGGTGTGTAAGGGATATAGAAAGTGAATATTAGATAGTACTCAATCATGCACTAACGGCTCTTTCTTAAGTGATGTACATTAGCTTTCCTTAATTCTCCTTGTACGCTGAGTATATATGTATAGCAACCATGATCAATACAAGTAAGCAATTCCATAACCTAATATAAACAACGTTACCGTAGAAGATCCGATGTTGATCATGATCAACAAGTCTAAAGCTCACAAAGTTTACCGTTTGTAAATTTTACATGTACATAATTCATGAACTGTTCTAAAACTTTTTGGGCTCATAAATGGAAATGATCTCTAATTCGATCCTTGTCCCCTCATCATATCTAGAAATAAAAACCGCAAGGTAACCCTCTCGGCGTTAACCAAGATGAGAAAACGGCTTGTTCATACCCGTACTACAAATACTGAGAAAATAAATATCTACATATATTATTGTGCCAAAACATCCTTACACTAAACAATAATTTGAAATACATACATACACTCCTCATAAGCAGGTATAGCATGCATATGACCAGTCAAAATGCTGAATTAGAGAGAAGTGGTTGATGGCCTAGTGGTTTCAAGGCACTTTCTCACACATGACTACTTGAGGTCGCAGATTCGATACTCAGGAACAGCAGGGTGGTACTGTGCCTTACAAAAATCATGTGCTAGCAGATGGCCTGGGACTAAGGCCCACTAAGATTAATTTCTCGGGCACGCCTTAAGGATTTATGTGCGGGTGGCCTTCGGGTGGGGTCAGTCGCTATAAAAGTTAAACCCTTCACATTTTAAACCAGACGAGTTAGTCTGGTGGTAAACGGCCTGCAGCTGTAGGTACGGCCACCTGGGTTTAACTCACTCTGTTCACTGCAATTTCACATTCGGGGTGTAGCGACACAAATTAATCTCTCTAGTCTGGGAAATTTTTGGGGAAACTGTGTATAATAAAAAAATGCTGAATTAGACTACTTTCATTTTATTTTATATTATTATAGTTTAGTCCCTATAATTTAGTTTTTTTTTGTAAAAATACCTTAAATAATTAAAATGATAAAATTTATCATATTTATAATTTGAAATTAAAAAAATTACATTTTTTTATTTTTGCCCTATTTAAATTCTAATGAAATAATATAATAACTAATACAAATTAAAAATAGTGTATATATTAATTATTTAGTGCATAATTCGAATTATATATAAAAAAATTGGTACCTTTAAATTAGTGGTAAGGAATTACTTTATCAATGCAAACTTTTGTTCTCATAATTTATAATTTAGTTATTCAAGTATTTATAATCCATTAAATTAACAACAATTATAAGAATTATATTATAATCACATGATATATTTTGTTAAAAAAGTGGAAGGTAGATTAACCAATCCTAATATTTAACTAGATTTTTAACCAGTGCGTCCGCACATGTATTTGTTTTAAATTTATATAAAACAAAAATTTAATATATATTTTTTAAATATTTATCCGTATTAAAATTTTGGGTAGTTTATACACAATTGTTTTTTGTTTATATGTAATAAAGTTATTTATTATATCTAAACCGCAATTGTGTTAGTCACTGATTTAGATAGATTTATCTTATTAGATTTGCATTGGACTTATAGTTATATAAAAATATGTATGAAGTAAAATTTTAAACAGAATTTTATAATATATATGTGTGTATATATATATATATATACACAATATATGTTACAAAACCGATAGTTAACATGAGATTTAACTGTCTGAAATATGTGGAGAGTTTGAACATTAATTAGTTTGAAATTAATTTAGGAATGATCTTTTTAATTGAAAAATATTATAAATACTAAAAGTTAGGAAGTACTTTTTGAGTGACATTAGAATGTAATTAAAATGTTATTTATAGGGTAAAATAAAATTTGTACTTCAGTTTTAATAGATTAGATATTCTAAAGTTTAGGAAATGCTTTTTAATTAAATTGGGGATTGCCAAAGTTTTAAATTATTCTTATGTTCTCTGGATATGCTTCTTAAAACTAATCATACTTTACAAACAATGTTTTTTAAAAAAAAATTAATATATTGGTTCAATAATTTTTGAACATAAATTATTATCAAATATCTGTCTACTTATTTTTAATAATTAAAATAAAAATATTAAAATTCACAAAATAATCGCACTGAGACATATTATATAAATAATGCAATCGTGTAATAAACTTTGCAAATAGAAAAAACTAAGGAATGTTAAAAATTGAATCATAGAGCTTAGGAATTTTACTTAATCACTTTAATTTATATTGTCTCCTTTGTTTTTCGATAACTAAAATAAAATACGTATCAAATATTCTAGGGAAAATAGTTTTTTTGGGCCAAAATCAATGGG
>JABAYD010002694.1:0-11797 GCA_014822095.1 Diplotaxis tenuifolia
TATCAATGACCTGTAATGCCCATCCATTGTCCAACCCTCCGGTGTCTGGAACCAATATCTATATCCAATTTCAAACATGTCAAACTCAGATGTAACAATGTCAAGTGTGTATGATACCAAATTAGCATTTAACAAACTTACCCAAAACCTTCTTCTGACCAGCCAGCTGTGAAGATCCCCTCAGCAGTAGTGAACCCTTCTTCCTCCATCCCAGAGAGGATCATAGTAGCTGCAGCTGCATAAGTGACACCTGTCCATATCTCACGTGACTGCATGCACGTCTCATCAACTTTCCCATCAGGATGCATCCCATTCACAGCACCCATCCTCCCTCCTTTGGTCTTCATCACATTGAAGTCAAATATCTTCTGCAGAGCGCTTCTGATCTTAAAATCCTCGAAAATCGGAGGCAGACCTGATGATGCAGCATACCACTGACCAGCCAGCTGATCAGTCTGTATGGACTTGCTGTTGCTGCTCGAACCGCTGTCGTAATTTAGGTACGTTCCGTTCCAGAGTTTCGCTTCCAACGCCGCCTTTGCGTTTAAAAACTTATTCTTACACAACTCCGCAAAGAACTTATCACCGATCTGGAGAGCCATTGCAGTTGCAGCCTGAAGAGCAGCAAGCCACAGGCAACCACAGTAAGCACTAACGCCATGAACGGTCCACGTATCATACGTCTGATCCGGGAAACCGTCGTTCTCTATTAGATCATCATTATCTCTATCAAACTGTTCCATGTACTCCATGGCAGCGCGAACAGCGGGCCAAACGTCTATTCCGAATTGGTAATCTTTTGTAGCTGCGAAGTCTCTGTACACCTGAAGAACAAACTTTGGGTTAAGATCCTTCCACTTACTTGTGTCGTGTATGTTGTAGGCGTTCATCTCGTTCCACGGATCGTGCATGCCTAAATCGTGAGGAACAGCGCCTCTGACTTTGCGGATTCCCCAGTTTCCTTCCGCTAGGAACTTGACTTTTCTTCTATCTTCTGATAAGACGGCTTTAGCGAAATCACGCTGGATGTTTAGTTCGATCTTTGGGAATAGCATGAGGAGGGCGTATGATGCGTAGAAGTGTACATCGTATGTGTTCCACATCACATACTCCACACCTTCCAAGTACAGAAACCGACCAACGTCGTGCTCATCATCCACATCACATAAACCATTGCTTTCTATTCCATTTCTGTTCCCAGATTGTTGAAGCTGACCGTTCCCATTGGCATGGAGTGAAGCAGAATCTGTAACAGAAAATGTTTGAGAAATAAGATATTTTGAAGGTAACAAAAGAGAAGTAACAAATTTTTTAATCATATAGGCATATCGATGTGTACCTATCCAGACTGTACCACCGGCTACCAAAAAGTAAAGCTCATTGAACAGAGTAAACTTGTACCTGCAAATAACAAAACAATTCAGGTGACAACGATAAGAGGGCTAAGTATACGATCAAAAGTTCATCCATTATAGGATACGTGAAATTTGCAATACAATGATACATTTATGATGAGGAAATGAAAATATCTGCTTAGTATACAAAGAAAGGGTCCAAAGCAATTACCACTCAGGGAGCCTGTTATCTCTAAGAATGGGATTTTGCCATGCCTCAATGTCTTCCTCCCATCTCTTATAATCTAAATTTTGAAAACCAACGCTAGTCAGTAATACATACATACCATTTTGTGTATGTGTCACACACAGCAATATCAGGTATACATCCAAACAGAACAGTGGCAATTCAAGTGAAGCATAAGACGTAAAGACATTGACACCAGATATACATACGTGTTAGTGCATAATGTACAAGATCCACAGCTGCTCTCGGCGAAGTTCCATAAAATTTGGTGTATCTCCTACAAATTGAAGGACAACAAAATAGAACTCAGAAAATTAACAATGTTTTGCATACCACATTGAAATATTGGCTCAAAATCTATCTTCTAAAAGCATGAACTTGATACACTCAATTCAATCACAGAGGTTTAGCTTTGTTAACCAATTGATACCAAATAGGGGATATTTATGCATATTAACTAGTTTTCGACACTATGTGCCTTCAGATTCAGTCTTTTGGGACATTCTCTGACGCAATGAATGAGAGAAGAAGCCACTTTTATGACAACAAAAACAAGTTGATGATAAATAATCAGACAACTAAACAACTTATTTCTTTCAAGTTTAGGAAGAGGCCACAAATGTTTTAGTTTTACTTACCTGTCATATGTGCTTCCCTTTGAAAATTTCACTTTAGGTGATGGCCATGATAGAGCAAAAGATACAGTGCACTTGCCATGAGCCTCTACCCATGCTGAAGCTGAGACCGCTGCACAAATAGTTTCTCCAGGTGATGAAGGTATGCTTGGCCCACTATTGAAGTTTTCTTGGTCAAATTTCCCATCCTTTTAGATAGAATACGGCGAATGTCAGTCTCATTTATACAACTACCCCAGATATATAAAACAAACGTTTTCATATGACTGAAAATTTAGAGCAAATAGTAATAACTATAGACTCAATAGCATGTTTTGACAAGCTATGAGATCCACATGCAAAGTTGAAGATTATGCAAAGAAAAGTCACCTTTTCCATTGCTTCCCACATATCATTCGCTGTAAAAAAACTGTCTTCAGACAATCCAAAGCATGGTAAAACAGTCACGTTCACATTCTGAGTCTCACAAGCAGAGATCGCAAATGTAACAGGAGGGTTTCCCTTGCCTGTCCTGAAACATTATCACACATTCAAAAGAAATCTATACGCTTAGAGAAAAGAACACAACATTCTACTGTAAGGTTGAACAACAAATAAAAACTTCAGGTACAAACCATTAAGAAAGAAAATCAGTGTGGACCACGAGATATACGCAAACCAACAGTTTTAGAGTATTAAGGTAAAGTGACTTACTTGTGATGTAAGAGGACGCCAGAGACCCCATCTTCGCCTCTGAAACAAAGAAGGACCCAAACAAAAAAAAAATACACATAAACTTGAAGCCATAATCACTTATGGAAAAGATGTCACACATTCCTCCTTACATGAATGGCTCATTCACATGACCCCCTGACATATGCGAAGTCCCACCAATTGAGTTCTGCAGGATGCAACGCTGGTAAACATTGCTCTTCTAGCATTATAATGTACTAGAAATGAATCAGATGCCAACTCACCGCCCATGTAAAAACAAGGCTCACTTTGGCCCTTTCCTTTCCAGTGTTCACCAACTAAAACAAAAGTAGTAACTCTTTAAAGTTTTCCACAGATTCTGCTTGAAGGAGATTGATACTCTACAGAGGCAGCACCAACTTGATATGCATATCCACTAAATGAATAGAATACTTACTGTATACACGAAAACAGCTGCTGGAAGACTACTATCTCGGTAATTGTTTGGTATAAAGGGAGATATTTGTCGACATGAAATCTTTAACTCTGGGTCAGGCTCACCTACAAAGAGAAGCAACATTACAGGTAAACATATAAAGAGAAATAAGATAGCCTTAAAGGACAAAGTTGCGTAGTTTGGTACCATCATATACAGTCCAGGCCCGAGGAAACAGCGCATGGTAAGTAGAATGCTGGCCATTCAGATTCCAACCCCATGAAGAGATTCCCTTATCACGTGATTTTCTGAGACCACGAAACCATTCCAAGGTACGTGAACTAAGAAAAAAAAACTTGCATCGTTGAAAAGAGAGGATAGTTATAAACATATACTTACCCTAAACTTCCATGCTGGCCTGGAGCCAAAACTGATGAATACTTTTTGTGTGCACCCTCGCGAGAAACGAAAATCTGCCAAGAATGGGCGCCACGGAAATGTAATTAGAAACACAAGTAACAAAATTTAAATTATCAATTATAGACAAACTTTGCACATGCTTTAAAAAAACAATTCATTGTGAAAACAATGTAACATTAGAAAAGCATACTGTAAAGAACTACTTGGGATGATTTTAGCACGAAACGATGTTTATGCTTTTCTGTTGGAAGATATGATTTTCTGTTGAAAGATCCAGAAAGAGTAAAACGATGGAAGCATAAAAGACTATCAATGGAACTAACAAGTCAGGGATTCAATAAACGTAGATTATCAGTTCCACAAAGGTCATAAAGACTTACAGAAAACTGATTTGACATCATAGGTGATGGATCACAGGTTCCAGGAATAATTTGCCACTGCTTAAACTCACCCCTGAAGCCCCTAGATATGCTTCCACTTCTGCAATTACCAACAGCATTTGTTCAAAACCTAAGCTACCAATTACGGCAAAAAAAAAAAAAAAAAAAAAAGAGGGTATCTGCTTTGGTACCCCATTCCTCCAAGTGGAACACCTTGGGATGCAGATGGTCTACAATTGTCTTTGGTGAAAGGATCGATGGGTGCTTTCTGTAAGCAATCACAAGTTAAATCTCCACGGCAAAGACCACCATGAATGGACAAACATTCTATAAAATACTTTTAAAATTCACACAAAAGAAGGTTGTATGCAGGAGTGGGATAGAAGGAGTTACCCTTCCCTGAGAGGCCTCTTCTCTGACATAAGACCATAATCGTATCCCCAAGCGTACCTGTAATAATAAACCATATTTGGTGGGTTTTGGCATCAAAGAAAACACAAACCATACACAAGTATGAAAATGAGGAAACCAAGAACAGAACGTCTTGGATACACATACCATTTTAATGGCTTCTCTGAAAGTGACAGTGAACTCCTTTAAGATATTGGCATGGCAGTTCAATCTCCTCCTCCATGCGTGTGGTGGCGGAGCAGCACTATCAAAATCAAGCTACAATAAAACCAAATGATATAAAACTCAAAGTCCAATTTTTTTTTATTCCATAAACAAAGCTATTATTTCTTGAAGGCAATAACAGACTCACTAGTTGCAAAGTGGTTTTGGAAATGAATTCCTCAGGCGGCCATGAATGCTTTCTCCGTTGAAACAAAGTTGGTCCCACCATATTCCCACTCTAATTAAGACAGTTTCTCAATTTTCTTACACTGATAATACCAAAACAAAACAGACTTATTCCAACAACAACAAAAAACAAAAAAAACAAAAACTTAACACTTAAAAAAAGACAAAAGTCGAGTTACCTCATCAAAGGTCTTTCTTTATCTCAGGTAAACAAAAGCAGCTCCAATGAAATCAATCTTCGGACTCTGTTGTTGGTGTTAAAGAATGATTTCGCAGATTACAAAACGCATCACCTTCTCGACGAATCGGAGCGTCAAAAACAGCGGAGAATCAGAAGCCAAAGTACGAAAGGATGATTGATCAACAGAAGGGAGAATCTCGATTCGGTGAAACCCGATGAGGATCATCGAGAAGTGTGTAACTTCTAAGCGATGGATTGATTTAAGAAGAAGAATCCTCTGACTTTTTTACATGTCAACAGCAGTGTGTACACAAAACATATACAAAAGGGAACACTACTTTTTTAATTCTCACCACTAAGTCCAAAAGAGGCAAGTATAAATAAACAGAATTACCCTAAAATAGCTAAAACTGTTTTAAGCGCTAAAATGATCAAAAAATATTTCATTAACAAGTAAAAAAAAGCATTTTATCTCTATAGTTAACTAATGTTTAGATTTGTGAGAGGGGAGTTTAAGATTTGGGGATTGGAGATTAGGATTTAAGATTTAAAGTTTAGAGTATAAATTTATTTGTTTCACAAATAAAAGTTTCACAAGAAAGCAGAGGAATCTTTCCGAATATTTCAAAAATAAAATCATAATATTTAATTAGTTTATATATCTATAGAATAGAAAATTATTATTATTTACCTATTTAAGAAAACTTATTTTATTCACTTTAAGTCAAAATATTTTTGGCATATACTTTTCTAAAATGCGGTGCACGTATGTAGTCTGGTCAACGTTGGATGCCAAAATCTTGATAATTATATCCAAAGATGGAAACATATGAAATTTAAATAATTGTCTTGTCTTTTTAAAAAGAAAAAAAAATTCATAAAATGATGTAATTTTTTAAATATATCACATATCTCTCAAACTATTGAGTATAGTAGGATCATTTACCAAAACTACCTTACTTTATAAGTTAAAAGCACAAAAAATGTTAAGTACTTTTCAATTTTATGTTTTATAACTTAGTTATCCAATGGTAATTGTGGACTGAACGGTACGCGGAACAAGCGGTTCAATTGCGGTGCGTGTCTAACAATTATAAAAATATATAGATATATAATATATAAAAAATATTTTGTTACTTTTAACTGCGGTACAATATCCGGTGAGGTTTTTGTTTTTTTTTTGATATTTAATAATGTACTAACAACGGCCTGAATCTCAATCTTTTGAGGTTTCTCAGGATTACCTTCAGGTGGTTTTAACGGCTTTGGGCCGAGTAACTATGGTGGCTGGCGGTAGTCAGTTAGCTACTCTCTCCTCAGTCTTTTACTGGACACGTATTCCACATGTGTCACAAGTTTAGAGTCTTTAGGGCATGATTATCCATGTCCTTAGACCGCATCCTTAACATTATTGAGCCAAAAAGAAAATTAAAATATGTGATAAACTGAAGGACATGTTTTAATTAAGAAGTTTTTGATTTGGTCCTTAAGAGCGACCTGGCAGAAGGTTGGCTTCTCTCTCCTTTCTCTCTCTCTCTCTCGAAGCCTCGACGTCTTCCATTTCAACGAAGAGGACGAGCTCCTCCGTTTCTGGTTGTTGTTGCAGAAATTCACAAACCCTAGCCCCTTTGTTTCTCATGTTCTTCGCCAACAGATCCAACTGAATAACCATTCAGCTTCTCTCTTTCCTTCCAACTCTCTTCAATACTTTCTCTTTCGGTATGATTGGGTCCAGCTTCCATTAGCTTATCATAAGACTTGGCTCTCTTCATAAGATTGGTGATTATAAAGTTTTGATTTTTAGGCCAAGATTGTATCTTTGATGCTTAATGGTTATTCAGTTGTGTTGGTTCGTTATGTGGGAGTGGATTTTGTTTCTGGTTATGTTTTCATTGATGGGTCAGTGATTGATTACAGAGCAGTGGAGCTATATTGATTACAGATTAGTGGAGAAAAAAGTGATCTTGAAGGTAAAGGGGTCTCTACAAAAGAACCGGTCGATTGAAACTTCTATGGTTCACTCTAGCTTGTAGCAGTATTGCTGCAATCAGAAAACTTCTTTCTGAATCTTTCAATGTCTCTACTTTGATTAAGCTATGTTAATGTAAACAAGTGAGAAGAATAATGGAGAGAAATCATCGGATGGGAATGGTGGGTGTTTCTTTTCTTTTCACACAGCAGGTGTCGCATTGTAAAAGCTTGGAATCAAGATGGGTAAGCTTAGTATGATTGTTTTTGAGTCGACTACATTTATGAATATATGATTGTTTTTGAGCTTATTATTACTGGTTTTTTCTCTTTTATTAACATAGTCTTTTCTTACCTCATACATGTATCTTTTGTTATGATTAGATGATTAGTGAATTGCAATTATATGCATTTTTTGATGTTTTGCAGGTGAAAATTGACAGTTTAAAAGGAAAGAAGATTGGGAGGAGGAAGAGTCCTTTAAAGACTACTTCTCCAAGATGCTGTGGCTCGCTGTCCCCTTTATTGATTCCGCTTGGATGTGGTTTTTAAGGTCAGGGGGATTCCCAACCTGGTGATGATCTGTGGAGGTTTTGATGAGCTTTGGAGGTTTTTAAATATATAGTTTTCAGACCACTATCATGTTTTAGATGGGGAATGCTGTTGTGTACTCTTACTGGAGTTGAAATACATTTGTCACACCCGACTTATGTTTCCTTTGGAGGTTCCGTGGAGAGGTTCCGTGGAGATTCATTTTGGTTAAAGTCCTACCAAGTCCTACCAATAATCAAAACTTTTGTGATTGTCCTTAACCATAGTCCTTAACATCACAATAATACTAAAATAATCTAAGGACTTTTTATTTGTCCCACTAATAAACATGCCCTTAGACTCCTTCTTTTCGAGTGTTTGTTACACATTTTGATGCGCTTTTATTGAGAAAGCTAAAATATTATATAAATCCTGGTTATAAAAAAATTATATATCGAATGTTAATGTGTCAATAATTTACTGTATATGTTCATAGTTTCTTTTACTTAGAAAACACATATATGTTCATACAGTTTTTTTACTTTGAAAACATACACAGTTTTTTACTTAAAAAAACATATACATGTATATAATCTCACATACTTCTCAAAACTTGTGTCATTTTTTTATATAAATATTTCATTATGAATTTCCCTTTTCTGTTCATGAACGAAATTCATCGATTAATATATGTGACAATTATGTTAATATTGTTTCCAGAAATCCTATTTTATATAATATTTCGAAATGAGATTAAAGTTTCAAGTTTCTTCTGATCAACATTAGAATAATTATGTTTTTTAGTTTATTTTTCTTTTATTAAGTAAAAATAACATGTTTAGAAATATAATTAACTGATTTCCCACGTATTGCAAACATTCTAATTGCTAACTTCAAAACATGGGAATTTCTATTGAAAACATGCTTTGATAAAGCAAATGCTTCCTAATTCTATAGGACAACTTGATGGTTACATCAAATTCATAATTGTGTTGATTTAATTTACTTTTTATTAGTCCACCAAATGTGCAACATCAACAATTCGGCCTGCGATGTTAAAACGACCTAACCAAAGTTGAGATCACAATCTTGACAAATTAGTCTATCTCAATCTCAAGGCGTTGTTAAAAGGGTTGCACACACATACGCACACATATATATGGAAATTCACTTTAAAAAATTTGGAACGGAAACGAATCATACCCGCCGACATCCGAAATTTGACTAATTGCAAGGTACTGCTGCTGAGGATTCCATAGGAGGCAATACAAAGTTGTGCCCACCGTTTTGACTAAACCTTTTCGGTTATACAGTGATATTATTTATAAAGTGATTTTGCTGATTTATCACATATTCCATAACTTTATCTGATATTGTTTATGTACCATATTTTTGATAATTTTATATATAAAAATGAATTTATAAAAATAATATTATAATTTACTCATTTGTCTATTTTTACATGATTTTAGATAATTTTACTTATTTTCATATTTTTATTAAATATATATAGTTTATTATATATAATATATAAAAATGAATTTATATTAATAATATTATATTTTAAAAAAGAAGATAAGTTTTATGTGTTTTCCTTATGATTTTAGGTAATTTTATTTATTGTCATGTTTTTATAAGTTTATAAATATTTTATTATATAACTAAAACAAATTTCTATTAAAAATATTTAAATTTTAGAAAATAAAATAGTTTTTATGTATTATGTTGTTATTTTGAAACTATGTTTTCTATTATAAAATTAAAAAATTAAGATATAAAAATTATAGCTAAACAGAAATCAAACAAAAATATTTATTTAATTATATTTTTAAAAATAATTTTGATATATGAGTGTTGTAGTTTATAATTAAATTGATGTTTGATTTAAAATTTTTAAAACATAAGTAATAGCATAGTATATTGATTTGAAATTAATTTTTTGAACTCTCATATTAAACGTTAAATCGGTTAATATTGTTTATACATTTAACAAATAATTAAATGATTTTACATGAAATAATGTTACTAAACTATTTTTTTGTTAAATTTTATATCCTCAAATAAACCAACTTTCAAGGTTTGTTAAAATTTATCTCAAATTAACCCAAATTTTATATATGATTTTATCAAAAGTTTTTTTATAAAATGTTGAGAAAAGTAATTTTATCACGATGTATATTTTGTTTTGTCGTGCTTACAATTGAAATGTAAGTTCTTTACATTTTATATGAGTATATTTTATAGTGCTTGACAATAAAATGTTAGTTTTTTAATTTTATATAGATTGTTTCTCCTTTTTTCGAGGTTGTAATTCACTTAAAGAATATTTTTATATAAGATACTTAATTATATAATTGAAATCAACATAATATATATATATACATATATAACAACTATAACTAAAAAATAATTTCTATATAATATATTGTGCTATTAACAGAATTATATTTTCAATCATAAAAATAGAAAAAAGAAAATACATAATTAAATATTAATTAATGAAAAAATAAGTTTTGTGTACTGAAAAGAAAATATTGTTCTGGAAGATAATTATGCCCGATGTTTTATTTTGAACAAAAAAAGAAACATGTGTTCAAAGAAAGAAACATATGCAACGAGAGACATAATAAGCTTATCATATAACTTGTATTCATATGCTGCTACATACAGACTTTGAAAAAAAAAACTTGTTTCCTTTCATCAAAAGTCTTGTAGTATGCACGAATTTGCACTTAAAGCAATCGTGGAACCAGATACGTTAAGGTTCTTTGATTTGAGATATTCAAAGAACTTATTTCTGTTTTTATTTTATTCATTTCCTTTTTTAAGACAAAATTAGAAAGAAATGATAAATTAACAAAAGATCCACATAATAAAAGAAAGAGTATATGCCAGTTATTCCAAAAAGGAGTATTTAAAGGAAACATCGTTTCTTTGTTTTTCTACTACCCAAAACATTGGTTCATTACAAAAGTGAAAACCTCAAAACCCTAAAATCTTTCTTCTTCCCTTGGGAGAGAAGACAATGATGATATGTGATCTTCTCCACCATTTACTAGAGGAAATACTCTCTAGGGTTCCGGCGACAACTCTTTGACGGCTCCGACCAACTTGCAAACAATGGAATGCTTTACTCAAAGACCAAATATTCACCGAGAAGCACCACAGTAAAGCTCCAAAGCAGCCTCTACTTCTCATGTTGAAGGAGTTTAGGGTTTGTCCAGTGAGCCTTCAGATCGATCTCCGCGTCTGTGCTCCATCTATAGAGTTTAAGGATCCCTTTGACCTAAAGGGTTCCCACCCTAGTTCACAACAAGCCATTATAATCGAAGTCTTTCACTGCGAAAGTTTGTTGTTATGCGTTACCAAATCCAATAAGGTCGTAGTCTGGAACCCATTTTTAGGGGAAACAAGATGGATCCAAGCAAGTACTCATCATTACAAGAAAAAATCTAGTTTTGCTCTAGGGTACAAAAACAACAACAAATCTTGCCGTGACTACAAAATCTTGAGGTATTGGCAGAGTTACAAGAGAGAAGACCAAGTTGTTGAGTTTGAAATCTATGAATTTATCTCTAATTCATGGAGATTTCTTGATGGAATCTCTCTTGACTACTATATACATCAAAGCCCCTCCGTATCTTTGCAAGGAAATACATATTGGGTTGCTACCGATAGAAAACACGAAGATTCTATATTCTTACTCAGTTTTGATTTTACAACAGAGAGATTTGGACGTTTAAATCTTCCTCCAGTTCCGGCGACTATGATGCTATCTCTTGTAACAAATCTCAGTGTTATATATGAACTACTTTCCACTAAAGATGGAGCTGTGGGTGACCAGTAACTTTGGTAGTAGTGAAGCTGCCTTGTTGTGGAGCAAGTCCTTTACATTGGATTTACACGTTCTTGAAGAACGTTACCCGTTTTTCACGACTTTTTTACTCGACGAGGAGAAGAAAGTGGTCGTGTGTCTAGGACCAAGTGGTTGGAACAGTAAGGAAGTGGTCTACATTATTGGAGAGGACAATGAATATCACAGAGAAGTTCCTTATGAAAATTCTACGCAGAAATCATGGCGGCCACGTATATTCAATTATGTTCCAAGTTTGGTTCAAATCCAGCAATGCAGAGACAAAAGACTAGAATGAAACTAGACAATGTGATGCTGGTTACAAAGAGACAAGATTTC